>VZTQ01007722.1:113422-347481 GCA_013400755.1 Pelecanoides urinatrix | reverse complement strand
TGACCACAACTCTCTGGGCTCGGCCGTCCAGCCAGTTTCTTACCCAGCGAAGAGTGAACCTGTCTGGGCCGTGAGCCGCCAGCTTCTCCAGGAGAATGCCAGGGGAGACAGTGTCAAAGGGGAGGAGATGCAAGAGAAATCCGGTGATACCTGGGACTCCAGGCATCGAGCTGTGAACTGCAATTAGGGGAAAAGAGCTGTTGATACAGTTGATACAGTGGGATGCTATGACAAAGGAAACTACCTTCCTAAAGTGTTTTCCCAAAGGATTTTCAAGCAGGTTGGTAACCTGGCCTGGGGGCTCTGCCCAGAGAGACTGACCTTTCCCTTGAGTGAGAGGAGACGTTTCAGTGGTGATGTAGGAACCGCTTTTGGAGATGAGGAGGAGATGGTCGTGCACTGCCGTGTGCTGGAGAAAGTCAGCTCACCCTGCAAGCGGGGACAAAGTACACCCGTGTAACTAATCAATGAATTTTATTACTTTCTGGTCATTTTTTCTTTCCGCTTTAGCAGAATAGTTTCTCTGCTAGTCACCTGGCCCTGCAATTGCCATCGCTGCCTCGCAGCCAGGCAGGAACCTGCAGGAGGCTGGGGGTGCAGGAGGGCTGGGGCACGCGGGGACGGGGACACCAGGAACGGGCACCCACGTGTCACTGGGGGTGCGGGTGGGTGCTCTGGGATGCGCTTAGTCCCAGCCTCAGCTCTCTTCCACGGCTGAACATCCGCGTTTTGTGACTTTTTGGGGGTGGATGCTGCAAGCGATTTGCTGAAAACCAGTGCAATCAGGAGCGCAAGCGAAAAAGATGCAATTAGTGTCCGGTCTGTTCCCTTGGTATTTCTTGGATGAACTGTATATGGTGCTCTGCATAATAATAAGAAAATTAGAGATAAGAGCTACCACCATTAAAGATCTCCAAAATAATTAAGCAATAGAGTAGGGCAGGAGGGTGCAGGAGATGCTGATAGATAATCAGAAAGTTGCTGCAGGTGAAGGCTGACCAGAAATGATAAATGGGAGGGCGGGGGGGAGGAGGGAAATCAAGGGGAAATACTGTTAGCATAGAAAAAACTAAATAATAAGATAGTGAAGCTCCTGCTTGCCCTCCTTTGCCAAGGCAGGACAGATAAGCAGCAGGAGTGCAGAGATGGATCATCAAGCAGCTGAAATTTGTCTAAATCATGATGATGAGTGAGACACCGAAGTGCTGGGCTGAAGCCCATAAAGGAGACAGTCCATGAGGTGGGAGGAGTCGGTACAATATGGATGAGGAATAATATTACATGTGAAGCCAGGAACAGCCTAAAATACTGGCTTTAGCAGGCAGGGAGGATTGAACTAATGTGTAACACACACAGAGAAACCCCCAATAACAAACAAAAAGAGACTGAAAAGCAAGGGGAGTGGCAGGCCATGGGCTGGTGGTCAGAAGCCTGTCAAAACTGGGGGTTACTGGTGCCCCCCAGCCAGCCCCATGCTGCCAGCGGCACCGAGGCCAGGCACTGTGCGGGGGAGTCGCACCCACAGCATCCCTCCCTCTGCATCCCGACCGGAGCGCTTGCAGCTGGGGCACGGATCGAAACTGGGGAACCACCGCCCGTCTTTCATATTGTGCTATGGCAAGTTGCTTTGAATAAATGTGCAAAATGAACATAAAGATAACATCAAGCATTCAAAATAAGCAAATCTGTTTTTGTTCACAATGTGCAAGACAAAATCCTCCTGTTGAAAGAGCAGCTGTAATGGTAGGGCTTGGAAAAAAAACATTAACGGTATTAAATAGAAAGCGGGGACCTGGATCAAAACATGATGTTATGGACAGAAATAGAGAAACTGCTGCGGAAGTCTGTAGAGCTAAAAAATACATTTATACAGCTATAGGTATAGAAACATGTGAATGAGGCAACAGAGCAAAGGCCACGGTGTCGCTCAGCCCCCGGGGCTGAGTTTGGGGCATTTCTGCAGTCTCTGCTGTGAGCAAGGTGTTAGCAAAGGGGGACAGAGGGACGGAGAGATCGCGGGATGTTTCAGGTGGTTTGGCTGAACTTTTGATGTGTGGAAGTTTTTAAAAGTAGGTTAAGACATCCAATAATAAATCGCCCAGGCAAGCAGACGTGAGCCACCCGTGGAGGCATGGCCCCCGGCCTCCCCGGGCCCCCGTGCCACCGTGCTTCTGAAGCAAAGAAGCAAAAAAATAAGAAAATTCAGTCAAGTAGTCTAAATCAGCTAAAATGCAGAAAGCTGCATAAGACATAGTTGTCTAGTTTTTTATTAGGCGCAAGGAATATGTTGCTCTGGAATGGCATAGCTTTCAGAGCACCCTGCAGGCTCTTTCTACACCCACAAAATTGGCTGTAATAGCAAGACTTGAAGATTTCCAGTGGAAGATGAGCTGGAAATTAAGACACCACTGCCAAGGCAGGGAAGTCCTTACACAGGATCATTTCAAAACATGAACTGGGAAAAAGCAGTGTCTTTCTGGGTAGCTCCAGGGAGAATAACCGATCCCTGGGAGGTTAACATGGTGCTAGGGGACCCCCGAAGGGAAGCGCCCTGCGCTGCCCCTGCAAAAGGTCCGGCAGCCCCTCCTCTGCCTGCAGCTCCGTTTTCCCTGCCTTCCCCGGAGTGAAAACCAAGCAGCGATCCCCGGTGCCTTGGATGCAGTTACTGCTAAAATACAAAATCTCACCCTTTAGTCCCCCTTTTAGAGATGATTTTTACTGACATATTCTGATTTTGTTTCCCTTTTTTTTTTACACTAAATATATTTGCCAGGCTTTATTTTTAAAACTGTGGAAACCACATAACTTGAATTTTTTATAATATATATTTTTTTTCCTCTCTCCATCTGGAAAGCCCCTTGGAACTCATTTCATGATCTACATTCCCTATTAGAGGGAAAGAGGCTAGTTCCTTACTCAATTCAATAAAAGTTAAATTAAGCTGAAAAAATTTGGAGGAAAACAGCTTCTATATTTATACAGAAGCTAGAGGTGAAAACACAAGGCTGAAGCTTTGACATTGTAAAACTGAGAATATATTTCTAATTTTATGAATAGTGCAGCGGGTTTCCGCAGGAATATTTCCTGTATGTGGCTTATGCCTAAAAGCATCTCTGTGAGCATTGGGGGGGGCAAAACTTCCAGCCCCGGCAGCCCAGGGCAGCCCAGGCAGGGTCAGACGGCACTCTGTCTGCACGCAGGCATGGGGAGGTGCATGTATAGCTGAAGATTTGCCACATACATACACGCTTTCAGTGTCCTCATTTTTCTCCAGCTCAAAGCTGCACTCAGATGAATAAGTTGTATTTTTGATTCTTTTTGCATTTCTGAGTTGAAACCGGCTGATGCTGAGCCTGCGTTTCTAAATGTGCCGTCTTTTGTTGGTTTCCTTTCTCCCACCAATGTTTCCATAAAAAATGGTATGAGCTGAAGCCCAGGAGCAAGCAGTTGACTCCTGCGGGCCCTGCCCGGCAGAAGTTAAAGCCACATGGATGCTGCCTTTGGAAACCCAAAGGATTTTTGGCAGCCTCACCACCCGGGGCTGGGACCTCCATCCTTTCTTCTGCCCGCCTCCGCGTGCTCTGGGACGTGAGGGGTGATGGATAACGGGTAAGATTTGATAACAGATCCCTGCATCCATGTGGATGAGCACTATCCGAAGCTGGCTCAGCACATCTTTGCAGCTGAGCAAACATGTCTCATATTAGCTTGAGTCTTCAGAAAGTTAAAACCTGGGATGGCCAGGTTGGATTGCGGCGTTAGCAAGGGAAGCGCAATGGGAAGCAGTGTGACACTTCTGGAACTACCCGTAGGTGCTGCTGGTGACACAAATAACCTCACTTCTCTGCAGCTGAAGGACAGCAGTGGTTTCCCATTTGGTGATGAATAGATGGGCAGTGAGCCTTTGGTGAGCACGTGGCGGTGGCACGCAGTCCCCATGCACGTCCCCAGATGTGCTCACTGCATCCAGCTCTGAAAAATCATAGCAACGTTTTCGGTTGTGACAAGCCTGCTGGGTGCTGGGGACTGCCAAGCAAACACGGAGTCTGAACGTGACCAAAAATGTATTCGTTTCGTATTCGTATTATGTGTCCATTGTGGATTCCTGCAGGATATGCTGTGTTCCTGCAGCCCCACTGAAGTAGGAGCTGGACCGGCATGAGGAAGGACAGGTCCGCAGCAAGTCCTTAGTAAAGTGCTGTTCACTGATGAACGGATTTCCATGGTTTTATTATGATAGACTGGCAGAAAAGTAAATAGATGTGCTAACATGAAAAATCAAGTTTCATTTTAATGAAATGTTTATTCACAGCAAAATTAATATGAATGTTAAATTGATCGGTGGAATTTTTCCCCATCAAAAATTAATGTGATACAGTCTTTGCTTTTCTGCACTTAAAGCATCTTCTAATTAATTGACAGATAGGCACTGTAAATCCAACACAGCCACTCAGACAGTCCCAGGCCATTATTTTTTTTTAAGTGCGCAACCACTCAATGAATAATTAGTAACGATTTATAGTGGTATTCAACTATTACTAGTGTATCAGTATTGTAGAGCAGGTAACAGTTTTTTATTTATAGTTGGGAAACAATGAAAATTAAGAATGAATACGTAAGCTGGTTACCGCACATATCATGCATGCATTAAAAATATGACCTAACACCTACACGGCAAGATACAGATGCCACGTTGTGCTTTGTAGAAAGGAGCCCCAAACTTTGCCAGAGATGTAAACAAACTCGGCACAATTTGGTCTAATCTACAAGCAAATGTGCTGGCTTCTCTCTCCTCTCCCGCGAGTTCAGGGGCCGGCAGCCAGCGCAGCTCCACGTCAAGAGGACGGCTCAGCGCCTTGCAGTGCGTGGCAACAATTAATGTGGGGTTTAGAAACAACTTACTCTGCAATTGAAGACAAAAAAAAAAAAGGAGCTTTTACCATGGCAACTAACTCAACGTACAGCACTGCATGTCCTCCACCCCACAGCAGGTACCCACCAAGGGCCGCATTCCCCATGTCCATGCTTTGCTTCTTTGCACAAGGCAGAAACGTGCCTGGGTTTATAACATTAATATTGATTAAAGAATTTTATGACTAAGTGTGAGGAGGAAGCAAAATCCTGTTCAGCACTCCGAATAATATCAAATGCTTATTTTTAGGCCAGCATGAGATAACTGATTTACACTGAGCTGTTAATATTGTGACGGAGCCGAGGGCCGGGTACTTAATCCTATTCCTGGCCCTTAATGGCTTTGGGTTGCAAAGCAGCCCCGGTGCACATCGTCACTGATGGGTCCCTGGACCACACTCCTGGGGGCTTCGTCCTTCCTTCATTGTGGGAAGAAACAACAAAAGCTTGTATACTTTCCACTGCTCCTTTCTCAAGGCTTTCTGCTTCATCAGCATCCTTTTGAATTCATAACGAAACCAGATAGGCTGTAAAGTAAAACTAGTAAATATAATTTAACATGAAAAACCTCGCCAAAACCTTCTTTATATATGTTTGTTTGCTAATCCATGGCTTTTCTTTAAATGTTCACACACAAAGCAAACCAGCTGAAATTAAAAAACCTTTCACATATTCAAGTCTGAAAATGTGAAACATTCCAGCCCCCCAAAATAATTGCCTTGGGAAACTGTGAGGAGTTGAAAATAGGGCTTGGAGTGAAAGTGCAATAATAATAATAATAATAATGAAAAATACTACTACTATTACTAATAACAATAATGAAGTCTAAGCGAGAAGAGCAGCCTAGAGAGGGCAGACAGAGCCTACCAAGTGGCCAGTGCAGAATGCAAGGAGAGGCAAGCAGGAGGACGTCCAAGGAGGGCTCAGCCGGTGGGGAGCTCGCGCCGGTGGGGTATGGAGTCGGAGGCCCCTGCACCAGAGCAGACCCACCTAACCAAGGGCAGGGACATATTTTTATCCCTCTTTGTGTGTGCATCGTGTCCTTTCCACCATTGACTTTCCCGTGCACCTTATCCATGGTCTGTTGAAGGAAATTAGTGTTGCAATTAGTTCTGTGGGGTTTGGAGCCAAGCCCGTGCGCTTGGCCTCTCCCAGCACCGAGCACCTTCTGAAATGGGAGCAAATCTGTGCAGCCGCATGCCTTTAGTGGGACCTAGAAAGGGAAAAGTAAGGAATTCATGTCTTTCTCCTCTTGTTATGATATTTATTACAAAGGATGTCTGTGATTTTTTTCTGCTTGTTCTCTGTTCATTTAAAGGAAAAATGTTTCTCCTGCAGGAGAGCCCCTTCTGCAACACAGGGAGACGAATGATTCAGTGGCGTGGAGGTTTTCCAGCCTAACTTTTCTCCCTCAGTTGTCAGGGAGGATGGTCTGAGCTGAATTTTAACAAACCTGCCTTCCTGCCAGCTCTTTCAGTATCAGTGGCAAAAAATAAATGGAGAGTTTGAAGCAGCCTGAACACAAATCAAGTCGTGTCTCATGAAGAAGATGCTGCTGTTGTCATGGACCTCCTGGTCTTTAGCTACTGACAGAGATCATCTGTGGGTCCAACACAGTGGCCAACTCCTGCTCTCTCAATGCAAAGAAAAGAGGTAAAAAGGGCATGTTTTGCTTTCATGCGATTGGAAACACTCCCCCTCCCATCCAAATGCATTCTGGATCCCTTCGCTTTGGTGCTTTTTTGTTCTTTGGGAACCTTGAAGGTCTGACTCTGCTCCAGGAATGCAGTGGCTGTCATCCGGCAGCCTAAGAGGGAACCAAGTGAGATTTAAAGAAAAATAAACAACAAACAGCGGGATTTAAATGCAGTTAGATGTCAGCTCCTGTGGTTTCCCGAGGCAGCAGTGTGGTAGGGAGCAAGTTTTGAAGGACACTGTCATCTCTCCAGCTGTGGGATTTCTAAGGAATATATTCGCTACACCTTGTATCTGAGCTCACATCTCTCATTTTTCAGCAGTGCCAAGGTGAAGAGCTGGTTTTTGAGGTAGTACCCACATTTCTTGTGAATAAGTAGACTTCTCTCCATGGGACGTGAATTCTACACCCAGAGCTTTCTGAATCTCAAGCACAAGCATTCGCCAGCTGGTAGATAGTCTCGGGGGAAACTGCACCAAGCTTGCTTATCAAAATAACAAATTAAGGCTCTGTTGGGGCCACTTAGTGCTTTTAAAACTTGCAGTCATATTTTGGTAGAGGTGAAAAAAATATTCCTTTCCTTGCAGGGAGCTTTTTTTCAACGATAGTCACCCGAGGACAGTGACCCCCAGGGTTGGGGAGAGCTGCCTGCTCCGTCCCGTCCCACTGCCACCCCTTTGCGGGGCTGGGGGTGGCTCCAAAGGGCCTTTCATTAGGAGATGTAAAGGTTTGTTTGACTTAGCGGGGACTCGTCCTATGAAAGAGCTTTTCTGTGTCCCTGGGAAGACCAAAGCCCCATCCCTTTGGGACAACGGCCCGTGCAGCACTGGGTGCTGCTCAGAACTGATCCCTTTGCAGAGGTCATCTGTGCTTGGCTGAGTTTAGGAGTGATAAAGCTCCAGAACATCCCGTGGTGAAGGATACTGTCCAGCAATCATAAACCAGTTGCCTTGAGAGTTTCTATATAGACTTTAGTTATCAACTCTGTGTCCCTTCAGGTATCCTGGCTGCACATCTCCATTTTTTTCTTCCCCTGTGCTTTCCTTTTCCCCTCCTCTGGCTTTTTCCTTCTCTCTCCCTTTCTTCATGCTAACACTTCTGCTGTCGGACCCCATTAAAGTGCCAAAAGTGCAAGGTGCATGTCCCGACGGTTCAGGCTGAGCCAGGAGATGCTGATGGGTGCTGTGTTTTCATCCTTGGTTTGTGTGTGTACATCTGCTTTCCTCTCTGCCGGTCCCTCCCGTTCCCTCAGGGACCCCCCTCGGCTCTGGCAAGCGGCCTCCGGACATTGCCTCTGCCAGCCCGAGGCTGGGAGGTTGTAGCATCCCAAGAGTCAGTGAAGGCGGCTATAGGCAGCGGGCACGATGGATGCAGAGAGGATTTGGGTTTTGCGTGTCCATCCCACCGTGTCTGTTTGTCCATCCCGTTGTGTCTGTGTGTCCATCCCAGCATGCAGGGCTACAGCATCCTCAGCCTGACATTTCACTGAGCCGCTTGAAGCAGGGAAGAGCAGTTCCTTGAGCGGCAGCGGAGGACTGGGGTGGTAATAAAGCAAAACCCAGCCGGCATCTAAACGCGCTGCGTTCACATGGCTACTGCATTCCCTGGAGGGACAGCGCATCCCAGTGCATCCCAGTCTGTGGCACAGAGCCACCCCCAGCCCTGCTGTGGGGCCAGGGTGCCCCCCGCACCCCCCACCCCAACCATCCCGCTGGGACACGGCAGCACCGGCCCCTGGGACGTGGCTCCTCGGGCCCCTGCAAACGCGTCCCCACGAGGTGTCTTGATGTGAGCCCAACCGATGGGCACCCAGGCGTGGGGCACTGGTGTAGGTGCAGCCCCCAGCTTTGGGGCTGCAGAGAGGGGCAGAACGCTCCTTGAAAACCTCGTGGTTATGCCCACAGGGCAAAAGCAATCCTGGAGGAGCGGGAACATGTCACCATTGGCACAAAGGCAAAGCAAATACAGGAATGTGTTAAAGCTGTCAATAAATGGCTAAATGCAGTAAACTAAGAGACCATTTCCTTTGTTCTCCACTTTTGATGTTATGTTTAAATCAAGCATGAGCTCGATGTCTACTTGATTTTACCTTTATAACTGTAATTAAGGGAGACTAGAGATCTCTGGAGTGTTGTCGTCTGCTTATTTTTGTATGCTGGCTTACGTTAGAATCTGTCATGCATTCCCGGCGGAGGGCAGGAGATACGGCGCCAGGCTTTCACAGCCCTTATTGAAACATTTTGTGTACCACAATCATTTCCAGGCAGCTTTTCAAGCCGCCCTCGCTTCTGGGCAGCTGGAGGAGTTTGCTTGTCGCAGGCGCTCCTTGCAAACCCCGCTCCCCAGCCCAGCCGGCAGCGGGGGCCGTCTCTGCTCCCCAAAAGCTGGGCTGCACGCCGAAACGGGGGCACGACGGCTCGCCAGAGCCAGACCCTGCGCTGGGGGAGCTGCTGCCCAAAGGATGCTCCACCGCCCGGCATCAAGGAGCTGCCGTTAAGAGAGGAGGTGGACGGGGCTTCTCCTTGGGAGGGAAGAGATGCGCTTTCTGCCCGTGGTAAGCCAGACGCCGGTGCCGGGGTGCCTTGAAGGGCGCAAGAGGTTTGGGGAGCCCTAGTTTTGCTGCAGCTCTTGCGGGGCGTGCGAGGGGATGGAGGTGTGATCAGTGGGCACCAGCCCTGGGGGAAGGGGCGAAGGGGCAGCTCCTCGCCCTGATTTGGTACCGCGGGTGCAGGAGTGGGGTGGTAGGGGCTGAGTCCTCTCTGTCCCCCCAAAATTGTCCCAAAGGGGCCAGCAAGTCATGAATGGTGCTGGCAGGAGCTCGGTCTGCAAATGCTGTGTCGTGATGCTCTGCTGACGGGACCAGCCCTTGCGCGTGGGGTGTAAGAGGCAGAAACCGATGTAGGGCCTTTGCTGTGCGAGTTTTGGGGGCTGGGTTTTGGGGTTTTCTTATTTTGTTGGGCCATTTTGATTTTCGTGTGATCTGAGGCTGTTGGGAGCTGCCCAGGAAGCCTGGAAATGGCATGTCAGTAACGCCGCACACCGAGCTGCAGAGGCGGGGAGAGAGGCATTGCATCTGCTCCCCCTGAAATCGGGCTTTGTTTTACTTTTCAATTAAAGACTTAGAGCTTGTAAAAGCGTACGGCTCCCCAGAGGCCCTAACGCAAAGCCAGGAACAAACAGATTGAGGTCCCTGATACGTCTAAGCAGAGTATTTTCAAGATCTTCCTTCCTTGATCAGAAATATAAGAAGTTGGTACTTCAAGCCCAGTGTGAAAAAAAAAAAAGATTATGCGAGGTGCTTCAGGAAACTTGCTGTCAGTAAGTGAGAGAAGAAGCCCCTGAGCTGCCTGGGTGGAGAGTGGAGTGTAACTCTGGTCGGTGTGCATGGGAGTGCCTTCAGGCTGTTTCACTGTGAAACAAGACTCTAGCATTGCTTTCCTAGTACTCTGGCAGTAGGTTGCATTTTTTAATTACTTGCATGCTTTTGCTTTTAAGGAGTGCAACTCCTCAGGCAGACCTCGGGCTGCCGAGGTCCAGGAGCTGTAAAACCTCCTGGGAAGCGCAGGGCCGGTCATGCTGCCTGCACGGATGTGCTCCGGCTCGGCTCGGCGCCTGTTTCCATCGCTAACTTCACCGTCCTGCAGCTGGCAAACAGTTCATTTCAGATGTGAGTAAACAGAGTTACTGAGTGCACTGGCTCTCCTGCTGAAACCTTAGTGCTCTCGACTCCTGCCTTCGTGGCTGTTATTTTGCTGCTGGTCGTAGGCTACTGACAATGTGGTTATTTTGCAATATTAAATACAGCAAATATCAAATACCATAAGTACAGTCCAATACGATCCAGCATGATTTTGCTGCTGTTCCTCTACTTTGGTTATATTTTTCATTTTATTTTTCACATTCTGATCTTAATGCTTTTGCCCTGCTACAGAATACGCAGTTTATGATTTCAGAGTCTACATGTTATTTGTACAAACAGGCTACAGAGAGGGATGCTGCTGTGTGGTGGCATTGTATAAACTAGGGATAACTCCACTTGAGTGCAGGAAATCCTGCACAGCTGGTGTGAGAGGGCAACCAACACCATAGTGCTTCAGCAAGATGCAAAACATATTTTTACTTGTTAATGGGGGGTGCTTTTCTTAGTCTGGCCTTCTAGGCTTAGGTTTCTGTGCCGGTTGTTGTGAGCTCACTCTCCCAGACAGTCTCACCTGCTCTCTTGACACCAATGTTTGCCTTCGCAGGAACTTGACTTAGCAAAGCTGTTTCATTTGCTGCTTCAAGTCTGAGCACCAGAAAAAGGTTAATTCACTGCCATTGCAAAGATTATGGTAAACATGAAAATATCCTTGCCAGGTCACCAAAAGCTATTCTCTGGGAAAAGAAAGGGGAGGAGAAAAGGAGCCTGCCCGCTCCTGGGTGCTCCCTGGGGCTGTGGGGTTGGGAGTTTGTCTGCTCCGAAAGCCGGTATGGGTTTTTCCCTGCAAGTATTTATGTAATGCAAAAGCAAACGTAAGTTGGAAATAGTTGACTGTTTGGTCCTTATGCTCCTCTCTGGCAGGGCGAGTGCTGGCACAGGCGCCTGCAGACCCGGGGCTGTCCCAGGTCTCACAGCCCATGTCAGCTCCCCGGCCGCCGGCGTGCCCTGCTTTCCACCCACCACTCTCCCGTGAGCGCTGAGGCTGTTCTGGAGGTTCTCTCTCCCGCAGATGTGTGGGGATGCTGCTTTGATGTGATGGAAATGTAGGTTCATTCTGGCAAACCTTGCCGTTCACTCTGATTGCATGTAAGACCACAAAAATTCCTAGGAGTAGGATCTTGGTCTGTGTGCATACAAAAGCATGACGTGTGCCTGATCGTCCTGTCCATGGGCTTGTTATCAAAGTAAGTGGCAGGTCCAGGAGCAATATGTTTTGCTTAGACATTTTTGTGAGTGCTTCTCCTTCCTACTGCTTGTGCTGCCCGTGCTGCCCTGGACAGCTGTGAGCACCTCCTCCAGCTCCACAGTGTGCACTCATAGCACGTCCACCACAGATCTCCAGAACTTCACTGAGGAGAACCCTTGCTTGGAGGGGGTCTCGTGGGGTCATCCTTTCACTGTGCAGCTATGAGTGTCTCTTTTGCGGGATCTGGCCACGTTGTCCTGCCATGAGATTTGATCCACCCAGCTGCCGTCCCAGCCTGGCCAAAGTCATGCAGAGGAGCAATGGGTGAACAGCTAGAGGGGAGAAGAGTTACCAGGGCTCTTCCAAAGATGCTCATGAATATGAAACTAGGCGACAATTAAATATCCTGAGCTGCTAGAGTTACTGCCTTATGTATGTGCTGGTTGCATTATTTTGCTCTATAAACACCAGTAGGATTTTAGGTTACCCCTTGTGTAAGAAAGCTCAGATTTATAACAGGCTGTCCTCATATGGGCAAGAAGGGAGAAAGACCATCTTGATCATTTGGAGATGAAGAACAAGTGTTTTGTGTCAAAAATTAAGAGGAAAAAATTGAACTGGAAAACACCCAGGAACGGTTCTGGAGCTACAGATGACATTTCTCTTGTCAGGGCTGACCAGAAACACGATCACCAAAGCCGGTGCAATCAGGAGAGGTTCTAGAGATACGCCTCTCCAGACAGCCCTTTAAAGGCTTTGTACATGGGGGTGTTCACAGAGGCACCGAAGAGCTGCCACCACTCCCACCTCCGTCAAGAAGAGGACAGCGAAGGGCCACTCAACAGGACGCATTGCGCTAACAGCACTTGTGGATTCTTACCTGCAGGTGACATGGGATCTTACATCTGCTTGCAACGGCCCGTGGAGACACGGCTAACGTCCTCCAGGCCAGACAAGTGTCTGACTGCACCAGCAGTTCCCCACCAAAGAGTCATGATCTCAAGGGTCCAAAATACACTGGAAGGCTCACGTCAGCTGCCTGGCCTGGGGGTACAAGCTTGTACTTGTTTTGCCTCATGAAACGGAGTTGCGTTTGGGAAAGCTGTAGAAGTGATGAGTACCTGCAGTACTCAGCACTGCACTGCAGTGGAGCTACCTGTCGCATCTAGGGTGGGAATGAAATTTTAGGAGCCCATCCTCACTTGGTGAAGGTTATGCTCTACACAGTGCCCCAGCTGATGGAGTGGGAGGGCAGGAGAGCACGGGAGAAGCTGAGGGGCAGGAAGGAGATGGAAAACTCAGTGCCATTCAACTAAAAACTGTTGGCAGCGACCACAAAATCTGCTGCAGCTGTTGGCAGCTTTACACCTGCGACTTCCTGGCAGAAGCTTGGTCTTCAGAAATCACCCACCCGTCCCGATGGGTGGATGTACCTGGAGCCTGGTGTTTGGACGTGCTGTGAGCCACCAGGACCTTCTCTGTGAACCACCAGCACCTTCTCTGTGAACCACCTGGGCCTTCTCTGTGAAATCCAAGTCTCGCTGATGGGCACCACAGGTGAGCACAGATCAACCCTCCTGAAAACATCGTTTCACTCTCACAATGGAGTTGTCACCCCAAGGGACCAGGCTCGAGCCTCCCTCCTTCCCAAGGCAGGATGGGGAGAGCTTTGCCGGAGCACTGGAGGATTCGGTCCCTTACTTACAGAGGTTGCAGTGCCCTGAGATGGAACTATGTAAAAAAACCTGTATAAATGTAAAAGCAGATGAAAAATGAGGCTTCAAACTCATTGTACTCCCCAGCCACTTCCCCCCGCTCGGCTAAGATACGTGCGTAGCGCGTCCCCTGTGACGGGTTGGGAACACGGAGCAGCTAATGCAAGAGATGATCTCTTTTCATATTCACTTGCTATTTTTTCCTGAAGAAAATAAATTTTTTAAGTTAAGTTTTTCACTGTGTCTGTCCTAGAGCATGGACAAGAAAGGTTAGTTATAAATAATGTAGAACTGCGTCCCCTGTGGAAGGGAAGGAAAATACAGGGAGCTTCATAAAGAGAAATGCAGCAGCACCCTCGATGGATGGGGATGAACCAAGGGAGACGGGGATCCCACCAGGCCACCAAAGCCCTTCTCCTGCCCATGGGGAGAGCTGCCCGTGTTTGCCTCCGGCCAGGCAGCGAGCAGCCGTGTCTGCGCAAGCCAGCCCCGACAGCAGCTCCGGAGGCTCGTCGGGGCAATGAAAAATGCAGCAAAGGCGGTTGGATCAAAGCAGCATCTGAGTACAGAAACACTTAATTGGGCTGTGCTCTGGAAACTACTGGAAGATGAGCCCAGAGAGGAAGGCGTCATCTTCCACCCAGCTTTTTAATCAATTCAGCCAGTTTTTTGGTACATGACAGAGGACTGACATAGCTGCTGCCTGGCCAGCACGGTGCATCACCCCCATGTCCTCATCACATGTACGTGCCGCCTGTGTGCTCGCTCCCATCAACACACTGGGAAAAGCTATGCCTGGGGATGAACCATCACCCCACTGTGCTCCCACCTCAGGACAGCCTGGCTACGCAATGCCCTCACTTTGGGGAGGTGGGTGACTGACCGCTGAGCACTTGGTAATTCATCCTTGGGCACCCGAGTAGTGCAAGCCACGCAGGAACTGTAGGCTTTCACCCCCGCCCACGTTTTCTTGCTCTGCTTTGTCCTTTCGTCCCCCTGTGCAGAAGGTCGGTCACTCCTCAGGCAATGCGAGAAGGACGACGACTCATTGATGGAGAAAATGAGCTTTTGGTGATGGGCTGTGAGATGAGCTTCATGCAGGAAAGAGGGCAGGAGGAAGAAAACTGCTGCAGATGTTGCATGGAGTACGGGCTTCAGAAGGACCGTGGGCCAACGGAGTAAGATGGAAAATTAGGAAGCGGTGGTGCTTTGGCAGCACAGTCAGCGCCTGCCTCCCGCTTCGGGCACGAGCGCGGCCGCAGCCTGGAAAGCCGCTCTTCGGCAGGACCAGCGGTGTGCGGGGCTGCCGGGTCTCAGCACAGAGTGGCTGCTTTTCGGGAAGGTCACCTGCCCTGGGGTAGTGTTGTGGTTTAACCCCAGTCAGCAACCAAGCACCACGCAGCCGCTCGCCCAACCTCCCACCCCAGTGGGATGGGGAGAGAATCTGAAGATCAGAAGTAAGAAAACTCATGGCTTGATATAAGAACAGTTTAATAATTGAAATAAAATATTATAATAATAATAATATTAATAATAGTAATGTTGTGATGAAAAGGAAAACAACGAGAGAGAAGGAGAGAGAGAGAGGAACAAAACCCAGGAAAAACAAGTGATGCAGCTGCTCACCACCTGCCGACCGATGCCCAGCCAGCCCCCAGGCAGCAGTCGCTGCCCCCCAGCCAACTCCCCCAGTTTATATGCTGAGCATGACGTCACATGGTATGGAATACCCCATTGGCCAGCTGGGTCAGCTGTCCTGGCTGTGCTGCCTCCCAGCTTCTTGTGCACCTGGCAGAGCACGGGAAGCTGAAAAGTCCTTGACTAGATAAACACTGCTCAGCAACAACCAAAACATCAGTGAGTTATCAACATTGTTCTCATCCTAAATCCAAAACACAGCACTATAGCAGCTACTAGGAAGAAAATTAACTCTATCCCAGCCAAAACCAGGACAGATGGGAGGCTGAAATGGAACATATGTATTTGAGATCCAGCACCAACAATTTCATTGATGGAAACTGTTGTTCAGTTAATTATATAGAGTATTATGCTGATGTTCATGAAGTTACTCAGAAAATGAACATGGAACTCCTGAATAATTTGTCAAAGGCAGCAACAATTCATCAGAGGACACTTTGGTCAGTAAGAAGATGGCAGTACTTCCTTGCTGCACATGTTTAATGCTTGGGAGCCTGTGCAGAAGGGCTGGCAGGGGCTTCTTGAGATACCCCTGCTTTTCCATCTCACTCCCCACGTAAGCTCAGCTCTCTTCAATCCTTGATTGCCCACACCATATCCTCCTTTCTGCCAGGGCACCACAGCTTGGCGGGGTTTTGGGTTCCCAGTAAAGCATCTTCCAGGAATTTTTGGACTGTGGGGTGGCTGTGTTGGGTTGTTGGTTTCCATACAGATAAACACTAGAGTGATGCGTTAGTGGTGGTTTGGATATTGCAACAATGCTCTGCAACAAAAGACATGCATTGCACTCTGCTTACTTTTAAGTTAACAACTTTTTGATATCTCTGCCTGATACAGCATACAGTACCAGGGCATTTAACTTCCCTGAGTTGTCCTTCATGGCTACAGCACAACATTATTATTCCTTTAAGAAAGACTAAAACGTGTTTGTCTCCTAACAGCTAATGATTTCTTCAGCATGTGGTTTCTTATGCACAGTTGGCTTTTTAGCCTTGTGTCATACAGCGTTGGGGAAAACCCAACTGTTTTTAAAGGTTTGTTTTTTTTTTTTCTACTAAGTGGCAGCATTTTCAGTGAAAAGGTCTGTTGGGGAGAAAGACACTCATCCCCTGCCTACTCTTCCTATGGCTCTGTCACAAGAACCATGTTGTGAGCCGAGCTGCAGCAATCACAGCGTCGCCGGATGGCTGAGGGGGCAGGGACCTCTGTGGATGGTCCAGCCCAAGCCCCTGCTGGAAGCAGGGTCACATGCAGCAGGCTGCCCAGGTCCTTGGAAACACAGAAAATCAGGATATAAAAATAAACACAGAAAATCAGAGAGTCCTGACTGACTGCTGGAGCCCTCATCATCCTCTTCTGTATTGTGGGTTTATAGGATTAGCTGTCTGCCGTTAAACTATCGTTCGGAAAGCAGAGGATGCGTGTCGGGCTGGGCTTGCTGCCTTTCAGCTGTTTCACACCGAATCCATAATTCAGAGCAGCGACCTGAATCCCAAACAAGTGTGAACTCCTCACGGGCACTGGGATTAGAGGAGGATGTGCGGTCCGTCAGCGAACGTTAGTGGTCTCCTGGGACAGATGGACACTCTTCAAGTATTTCAGCACTTTGGGACCAGCTTTATGATAAATTTAACCTGTCGTGAGGGAACTGTAGTTTGGGAGGAAGAAGGTCTGCTGTCTAGGGGCACGTTAAACCCACCGTGGTCGCATGTGCACTCTGTGAGCCGGTATGCTAAATTATGTATCTGGCAACAAAATTTCATGGAAGTTTTGAATTCTTTTGTTGCTTGGTTTTCTACTTGAAGAGAAATTCATCAAGTGGGGACTGCTAGGAAAGCAGAGCACAGTGCAACTTTTCAAAAAAATAGGTCTGCTTTTAGGACATCACTTGTTTCAACTCCACTCTTCACACAGGCTGTGGCTGGCAGTCTCCAGCCAGGAGCTGGTTTTTCTGATGGTTGCCTGTGGGACACCATCCTGACGTCTGACGACCCCTCCCTGCGAGGCAGCAGACCCTTCCCCTGCTCGGCCGGCGAAGCCCCCCGGGTGACTCCTGTGCTCCTGTGCCACCCTCGGGCTGGAGGTGGCCATGGCTCTGGCTCCCATCCCACAGCGATTTCTCAGGAAGCAACATGTTTTTGACAAAGAGGTCACCCCCACGTTTCCCTGCTGTCTTGACCCTGTTCCTTTTTCCCAAATTATGAACTTCTTTGTAACGAAGCGGAAGGGGTTAGGAGTCTTAATGAATTAGGGTCATCCCATCTAACTTTTGAAGCCCGTAAGTTGAACTCAGGGACTTTTTAGATGCCAACCACCCCGTCTGGTTTGCAAAAAAAGGAGATGGAAGAATCTGAGAGTTGAGTCATTTGCTCATCCCTTCATTTTTCTTTACCCCTTTACCTGCACTAAACTGGCTCAGTATACTATATTTAATAATTTAGTAACCTCATACAAGTCTTATATTGCTCTTTCAGAACAGTAAAGCGATTACATTTAGCTGGCGTAGAGCCTTGCACATATGGTTCCTGAAGTTACCTAATTATGGTCGCAAATCTGAATACCTCAATTTAACTGAGTGCCAGAAATCCTGCTGCTAAAAAGGAAAAGAGACCGAGGTGTTATTCACTTCCAAAGAGCCATTGAGATCAGCTGAGCTGCACCATTTTATACCACCAAGGCTATGGCTGTGCATGGCTGTTTCACTATAGAAAGCTATAAGTGTTAGGGAAGGCGACTGGTTTTATTCTTCTGTGCGTGAATGTTTTGACACGAAAGAGCACGGAGTATGGACATAATAATTGATATTGATTTTTTTAAAAAACTTGATAATTTAAATGTATGACTTCTTTCATTTTTAATACCTGGGCTTCTCCAGCTGCATCTTACCATTTTTATTACCAGGAGCTGTACTTTTTTTCCCATTTTCTCTAGCAGACCTATCAATTCTAAGCTGCTTTCTTCCTCTGCAAAGTCTTGGTTAATTGAAAATGTCAGCTGTTGTATTTGATGATATTTTCTCCCCTATTCTAACTCTGGCTGGGATAGTGATTGTTGTGAGAAGAGACTTTATCCTAAGTCTAGTCATAAAGACACAGTGCAAAAATCTGAGCTGCCATAAATCAATAAGGGATTCAGGAGAGCTACTTCACCTAACAAGGATTTAAACCCCAGTTCTCATGTATCTGATACTTTGTAGGAAAAGTACAGATATTTTTCCAATTTCTGTTAGTCGTGTTTTCAGTTTCATGTATTCTACATCTCTACCAGTGCTGCTTGTGGCTTCTTACAGAGGTACTGCGACCCATGAAATTAAAGAAGTCTGATGAAACAGCACATGCGCTGCTTGCAGCAGCTGCATTAAAGCACCAAGTGCTGGGGATCCGCACTCAAAGGTATCAGAGGTGCCTGGAAACGGGCAGGGAGAAGATTCAGCTCCACTCAGCGTAGCTGTCGAAGCCAGGCGGGTTGCCCTGCGGTCAGCAGGGAGGAACGGGGCCCCGGGGAGACGACAGACACTTGTTCCGGGTGGGGATGAACTCCCTGGAGATGTTTGCTCCTCTGTTGTAGAGGGTGGTTTGTTAGATGTTTGACTTCTAGATGGCTCAAGTTTGGGGAGCTGAGTCTCTTCCCAGCTTCCTAAAAAATCCAAGTCAAAGGTGAAAAAAAACCGCTTCGTATTTTTCATCTTACTGGCTAAGTTTCGGAAAATGAGTTGAACGTTGGGAAGCACCAGCGCAGTGGGAGCAGACTGTAGCAATGAGGGAAGCAATTGAAGAGCTGTCTGGGTCAATTATCCAGGCTGTTATGATTAAGAATTAAAATTTGATCCTCTTGGAAAGTTCTGATGTCGGGGATTGTATGGAGAAACTGTAGGGAAAAAAGGGCTTACTTCCCATAAGATCTGAAAACCTAAAATTGCTGCTTCCACTGCTGCGTTGGGAAGATGCGGGAGCGATGGGGAAGTGTAAGACTCTCTCTACTATTCCAGACATTCAGGCAATATTCAGCTTAATCAGTAGCAGAAAATTAAGGCAGCAGAAAATGTGCAATTGAATTTGAGCAAGGACCCGTGAACCACTCTTTCCTGGAAGAACAACGACCCTCTCATCATCACCGTCGAAAGAAAAGTCTACCCGAGGTATCATTTTTATTCTCCGGCTGCAGACATAACTCACTCTGCATCTTGTCCAAACCTCCTTCCTAATCATAATGAAAGAGGTTGACAAGGCACAAAATTATCCTCAAATATGCTCTTTTTCTTACATTTATCTGACTGTCCTTCATCATCTGACTAATAAAGAATGGGTATAGGAAAGAAAAATGAGTAAGAAGGGGAAATGAGCATGGGGAGAACAGCTCTGCACACAGACAGACGTTGTTATTCCACTTTGACTGTGGAATGGGTATCCTTCGAGTCTCAGCACCTTTTGGTGCCGACCTGTGATATTTAATACTCTCTAAAATCCGTTCTCAGCTGACATCCCGTTATTAGCTGATACTCCTCTTGACTGTCTATAGCCATGAGTTTCCAAAAGTACTTCAGTGACTTAAACCCAGGCACTTCCCAGGAAATGTATGTGCTTTTGGTGTCTCGAAAAATGCCGCCCACTGCAGAACTGGGGTTTTCCCGTTCAGAGCTGCCGGTCTCTCGGTGGCAGGGGACTGAGGGACCGGCCGCGGGCTGTACGGCACGCTGCTGAGGAGTCTGCAGCAAGCACAGCCCTTTATGGCTTATAAAAAATTACACTATTAAATGAAGTGAGACTTTGATTTTATGGGGTATGAAATGCTACTTACATACTGCAGCCTTCAGTGGAGATGATCATTAAGCAGTTATTTGCACAAGAAGCTTGGGTGAAAACTGGATGGATGGTTATTTCCCCCAGTCTGGGGATGCGCTGCTCCCCGGGAGCACCCGGCCAGCTCCGGCCCCACGAAGAGGGAACTGCTGGAAAAGCAGTTGGAAGCGAAGAGCTCCCACTCCTCTGTGTTGCTGGAGAGGAAAAGCATCTTCATTGTCTGCCCAGGCTCCGCCGGCAGATTTGCACAGGCTTTGGAGATGCTCTGTGATTATGTTCCATACATAATATTATGAACAATATATGTGTTCATGCAGCGTCCAGAAACCCGCCCTGCGTTGCCTCAACTGCTGTACAAGCGAGACCCGATGTGGTGGCTCCTGCCCGGCGGCTGCACGGTCAGACGGACGTGGGGCAGCAAGGGACAGGCAGGACAGCGCGGGGACAAGCGGTCAGGGGCAGGGCGGGTGGTCTCGGGGTACAGGGGCAACAGAGCTCCTCTGAAATAGCTCCCAGATAGCGCAGCAAAAAGGTATGAGGAGGGGCTTTGAGGGAAGAAAATAAAAAGGCTTGGCCACTGCCTATGGCAGATTCCTGCTGCGCACAAAGTATTTCATGAAAGAAATGGAAATTCTGGTTCGAGCGGTGTCCAACAGGCCGGGGGGGCGATGCCAGGCTCGGATCGGAGGCAGGACCGGGCTGTGTGCTGGGGCGGAGGAGCCCGGGGGGGGTGTCCGCACAGCCGCAGGCTGACCACGTGTGAAAAGTACTGCGCTGGTTACGAGCAGGGGAAAAAATGCCGCTGTGCTCCTGTGGCACCGTGCTGAGAGCCAGGGCAGGAGGGGAGCTCGTGCTGCCCGGGGGTACGGGCAGCTGCCCGCGGGGACGGGGACGGGGCGGCACCGGGGGACACGGGCTTTGTGTCCCTTCCACAGAAGCATCATTAAGTAAAATTTGAATATCCGATGTTGGCAAGAGATTTGATCCAATGAGATACTTTATTTTATTATGAATATATTCTGTACCCAGGCGGCTGCTTTTCTTGTAACAAACATTATAACTTATTCTAATGTAGCAGGGAAATATCGCTCCAGTTTGCAGTGCCTTTATTAAAGCAAACTCCGTTCCTGCAGGGCTTCCCCTCGGCTCTGACCGAGGGGCTCTGACCGAGGCTTTGCAGGGCAAAGGCTGTTTTCTCTCTATCAGTTTTTACTTGAGTTGTTTAGAAATTCACAGTGACACTTGAAATATGCGATTAAATTCCCAAAGTGACAAGGTCACCATACGGGCGCAAAAGCTTTATTTTAATGTGTTACCAAGAGAAGTACGAGGAGTCAAGAATTAGGGGAATTTGTAGGTCATAAGGAAGAACAAAGTAAGTAACTGCTTTTGTCTTTTGCCTTACTCTGTCATCGCAATCAAGCTTGCCTCCTGCTTTTCATTTAACAGTCGCTTACCCATTTCAACAATTTACTTGTTGAAAGGCAACGAGAAGCAAAGGAGAAGCAAAGGCATCGCTTCCACTCCCTGCCGCTGCAGTTGCCTCTGCCCCGGCCCCCCGCCCTGCACCACCGCAGCCTGGGCAGGCGGCCGGGGGCTCAGCCCCGCGGCTGCCGGCACGGCCGCATCCTGCATCCAGCCCACCGCAGCTCCGGCTGCGCTCTCCTGGGCTCTGGGTGTTATTACTGTATTAATTCGCACATGGTAACCTGACAGTAACATGATTCACAGAGCCAATAACAGTTTTTGATAACAATAATGCAATTGCTAAGCCTGAGTCCTTAACCAGTACAGCTCAGTAGGGAAACATTGACTTCAGATGTGTTGTGCTGCTTCAGCTCCTAATAGTCAAAATACTTAATATTGATTTCTTCTTCTTTTTTTAAAAAAAATGAATTAGTCATGGCGTACTGTTTCCTGGCAATTAATGACTTTAATATATGAAAACACAGCATTACATTGTGCAGGTTTGACACTTAACCAAAGTAATTAGTGTGTACAATAATGAATCTTACAATTTTTCCCCGCTGTAAGAAATGAAATAATATAACTAAATAATTTGTTAAAACCTGGACATCTCACCAAGCTTTTAATGCTTTGTTCAGCACTGTGAGTAAATCAAGTTCTGCCCCATCCTGCTGCTTGTCCCACCCGGCCAGTCCCCAGCCCCCCGGGGAGCTCCCCTGCCCTCCCTGCGCGCTGAGCTGGCCGAGCGCAGCCCCGCCGTGCTTTGCTCTGTGCAGGGGAAGCAGTGCCAGCAGTGCCCGTGCCACCCGACAGTCTGAAACCATCGATTTTTCCAGTCCCTGGAATCAGGGAAGAGGTTCTTTCTTTGCCACGGCCTCCAAGGTCAGGGCTGCTAGCTGGCGTATCAGCAAAAGGCACTGCCGAAAGCCGCACCGTGTCCTCGACGTGGGCACAGCCGGCACGGAGGCACGTCCCCACGGGCTGAGCTGCGGCGGCTCCGGGCACTGCCCCGCTGCAACGGGAGCTGGGACGCACCGAGCACCCGGCATCAGGTGCCAAACGAGCCTGTCCCAGCCCCACGGCACAGACACCCCCTCGCTCATGACCCCTCTCCCAGCGCAGGTACCATCTGTGGTTCAGTGCCACGAAGATGTTGTTTAAATAGGATGAAATCACTCGGCGTAGTAACGATGGGTCTTTAGTTTGTATAATCTGCCATTCTTCTTTTGAGAAAATGGTGGGGGGGTGCATCCAATTTGAATGCAGGTATTGAATTCACATCAAAGAGCCCTTAACAGTAAATAGGTGTGAGAATTGCAAAAGCTGGATCAAAATGCTTGCCGTGTTCGAATGCCTGTAAAAGCACAAATGCAATTCCAGCATAGGGACGCTGCCATACGGAATGGCAGCTCCCAGCGGCAGTGCGATGCTGGGGAGCTCTTGAAGCTTCTGTCTGTGGGCAACGGCTTTAAAGTCCCCATCCAGGACAGACACTCCGCTCACAGTGCAACCTCGATGCTGGGGGTCACAGGTTTTCATTTCGAAGCAGTTTTTACAGCAGTTCATGTTGCAATAAAATAGTATTTGTAATACGCAGAAAGTTTCAGTGTCAGGAGAAATCCTGGTATAACTGTACTCCAGAAAAGTGATACAACAGTGTTGAATTTTTAAATGGGCGTTGCAGCAGCCGGCAGCAGCGTGGGCACGACTGCGGGGAGCCCACCAGGGTGGGAGTTGTGTGATGCCGAAATACACGTAACTCCTGCGTGTAAGGAGATCCCTGTCCACGGGCAGTGGTCCCATGTAGACAGCTCACAGGCAAGCTATTAACGATTTTCCTACTTCTCACAGCAAGACACTTCTTTACTGACCACAGTAATTATAAATATTTTGTTAACAATTTTAATTTCAGTATGTTGGGTTAGGCTTTTTCTATTCAGATGCAACTTGAATGCTTCTGCTTTATTTAGCCGTCACTGTTAGTCATTAAGTACACTTGATTGCAATGTTACATAGGAAGGGAAAGGTCACCAAGGCGCCAGCGTTCGACCAGAGCTGTGCTGACACTGGGGCTCACGTCCCGTTCCTCCTCCCCATCCCCACTGCAGCCGCGGCTACCGAGGAGCCCGGGGGCTTGGAGAGAGCGGCCAGGGATTGTTCACAAAATTCACTCAGTTGCAGGCACCTGTGCCTTTCTGCCAGCTCTTGTCTTACGATGATTTTTCCCTCTTCTCCTTATTTTTCTTATTCAATGGCACCATCTGAATGATGGAAATTTAGACTGATTTCACACACGGAAACAATTGGGCTGAAAAAGCTGCCTTTTCCTTGCCCCTTCTGCAACTGCAGTGAGAAAATGCCCCGTGCGCTCTCCTGAATAGCAAAGGGGATTGCGCGGGTGGGTCGGGTTGTGGGTGCTGAGGGTCGTGCAGCCCTGCCCGACGCCCGCATCGGCTGGGGACTGCGGCAGCCCCTGTGACGCAGCACTGGGGCTCCAGGATTTTGGGCAGCGGTTGCGTAGGAGCACGCAGCCATAAAGGAGAGCAGAGCTGCTCCTTGGCCAGTGCTCGTCCCCGAGCAAAAGAGCATCATGGATGCATTTTGTTTTTCAAGTACGCGCACATGATTTGACTGGGTTTCCGATCACAAACGACCGTCTCTCATTTTTAAAGTCCAGCAAGCCAAGCTGCCGTCGGGAGCACATGTCCGAGCGAATGCCCCGGCGGGGCTGGGCGGCGGGTGGGTGCCAGCGCCGCGCCGGGGACCCCGCGGGAGAGGTGGGTGGGTGGGTGCAGCGGTGCCCCGGACCTCCGGCACGTCGGGCTTCCCTCGTCTGAGCCAAACACAAACATCTGCCAATGGCGAGTAACCTCCGGCATGTTGGGAAAGTTAAGCCCATAAGTACTGCCCTGAATTAGAGCTTACAACTGAAGTAGCCCTGCTGAGATTGGTTCCATGATTAAATCTGAGAGTAGAATCAGAGAATCATAGAATCATAGAATCATTAAGGTTGGAAAAGACCTCTAAGGTCATCAAGTCCAACCGTCAATCCAACCCCCCCATGCCCACTAACCCATGTCCCCAAGCGCCTCATCTCCTCGTCTTTTAAATCCCTCCAGGGATGGGGACTCCACCACTGCCCTGGGCAGCCTGGGCCAAGGCCTGACCACTCTTAAGAGAATCAATCCCCAGGAGATTCTACTCTGAACACACCCCACTGCAGGCAAAGCATCACTGTGACTGGTTTTGGACGCAGCACACTTCTTATCAGGGGCAGGAGGTGCCTGCAGCCACCCTGCCGCCGTTGAAGGTGGACCCAGTCTCACTGAACTCCTCATAAAGGAGGTTCTGAAACAAATACGATCTCTTGAGCAAATAACCACATGATAGTAATGAGGTAAGCAATCTTAAGGATTAAAAGATTCAGTTTTCATCCTGAAGTTTTGGCTCCATGTGGGGCAGTAAGTGCTGCAAAGGTGCAGCCCGAGCAGCAGTTTCTGAGCGCTGGTCATCTCCCCCTGCATCTTCTTCTGGCTGGATAATCCCACCTGGCTCATCTCCTTAAGCGGGAATAGAAAGGGCAGCTGAAAAAAAGAGATCAAACAGCAATGAAAAATATTCAGCTGAGTTTGTGAAACTCCTGGCAGTAATGGACTTCTCTTCTGCATCTCATGACGTGATTTCTCTCCCTGCCCTACTGCTGATCACTGGGTTTAACGTCAGTCCGTGTCCTCCTGCCCCTGCACGCTCAGCCGGCATCCTGCTGAGCTCATCCTGGGAAATGAGATTCTCGCTCTTCTCCTCACCCCATAACCTTAATGCAGACTGTAAAATGTCTGCAGCAATGCCAACACCAAGCTGGAGTCTGCTCCTACCTGCTGTACTCTGAGAGGGTTCCCATCCCGGGTGATGAGGGGGGCTGCCAGGACAGACGGACGTACTCGGGGCGGCAGACGATGGGCGCCCAGAGGTGGCGGCTCAGGGCTGAACTTTGCTTTCAAACCTGAGGACCAGGGATGTTCTCACAGCTCTTGTCCCCCGTGGTTATACCACTATATGGTAATGTCATCTCACTTTTTTTTTTCTTTTTAAGAAGATGTTAAAATATGTGGAAAGACTTGAAAATCTGACCTGCAAACCAAGGTGTTCAAAGCCAGAGTGAAAATAAACAGCTCCTGATGGCTGCTGCTATTGTTCTCAGGGATAATGGGAGAGCGGCAGCGCGGGCTCTGATTCATAATTTGTCAACCCACAATGTTTACAGTACTTAGGCTGGGAAAAATACCTGTTCGCAGAAACGATCCTCAATAGGCTTTGCTTTCTACTTACTGCCATTGCTTAGTAACAGCTCTATTTTTAAATGCTAAGAGAGTATTAGACCAAAAAACATGAAAGTTTACTCAAACTCCCATCTAATGCACGTTAAACTCCACGGGATGTGGCCGCTGGTCTCGGGGGAGCTGGCCTGAGCACGGGCGGGCTGCGGACGTGGTCAGCCCTGTGCTCGCAGGCCGGGGGGCTGTCGGTGCCAAGAGCTGCCCCCACCAACCTTCAACTCTTCCAGTAGCGTTTAAAAAAAAAAAAAAAATTAATAAAATCTGTGCACTCATCAGTGTCGTTAGCTCATGGTGTCCTCCCCGAGCGGGCAGGTAAAACCTGGCGAAATGAGTGACGGGACTTTCCTAGCGCAGCTACGGGTGGGCTGAGGAGGAAGGAGAGCGTGGACGCAGAGAGCTGAGCTTGGGAAGCAGGAGTGGGGGCAATCCGGGGCGCCCGCCGGCTGCCCTCCTTCCCTGGGTGATCTGCCTCCACCCGGCGTCACTTTGGAAAGAAATCTCTTACAGCTTATGCTAAAATATATTTCCAGGAGTATCCAAATCTCCTGGAATACCGTCCCGAGCATCTGATTTGGGAAACTGCTTTTGCAAGTCCCGTGGAGTCGGGAGCGCAGCCCGTCCATCCCGCTGCCCCGGCCCCCGCGCTGCCCCGCAGCAGTGCCAGTGGGGATAGTACCAGCCACGTCCTGCCCGTGTGATCCCCCCTCCTCAAAAATATCAAGGTAAATGGGATGGGGTTTTTTGGACTAACCCCTGTGCACGATCCACCGAAGGTCATGGAAAGTTAATTCACTTCTCTGGGATTTGCAGTGGGCAGCGTATTTCCCCCCATCCAGGTCTAATGATCAGCGTTTATTAGTTCTTCTCCCTTCCCCAGCATACAGCAGATAAACCCGCTGCAATCCCTCGGGGACATAAAAGTGCTTGGCCGAGGGAGAGCCCAGTGCCAGCGAAGAGTTGGTATTTCTGCTAACAGGTTGTCCCTAAAGACTCGTGCCACCGTCACCTATTGTTGTGTTTTTAATACATTTATATAAAGGATATGGTATTAAATATGTGCAAAAAATCAATTGTTTTATGGTTGATTAAATGCCAAAAGAAGGCTCAGGGTTTTGGTAACTGCAAAGCCATTTACTGTGTATACATTTGATTGCCACAAATATCATTCCTGCTGCAAAATGACCATCATAAGAAAGTAAGAAACCAGAGCATGAATGGCTGCTTTATTTTTTGAAATATCCCAGTGGTGCTGTTTTGGGAGCCCTGCCAGGCTGCCGCTGCCTTCTGCTGCCGGCTCCTCTCCCCCTGCCCGCGGAGGGTCCCTGGAAGTGCGGTGCCCTGCTGGGGAGGGGAAACCTGTGCACAGCAACTACCCAAAAACCATCTACAGATAGAAAAGTAGGGTGAGTTACCAAATACCGAGAATCCCAGAAATGATTTAGAGCAGGAGTGGGGGCAATCCTACTGTGAATAGTAAGAGGATGTCAGGAAAATATGTGTTTTTTAAAAAAATGATGAAAGGTATGTTATGAACAGAGTCCTGAGAGTGAAAATTGCAGTTTTCCGGGACATTTAAAGCCAGAGTGATCATAACAGTGAACCTTTATGGAGCAGTAAAGTGCATCTCCTGGTAGATGGCTTACGTTGCTCACGTCTATGAAGAAATATTTGCCCTTGGACGTATTCCACAACCACGGTGGTCTTACCATCGCGTCCTCCTTTGCGGCATTTCTTCCAGTGCAGCTTTATGACTCCTCCTTCCCCACATTGCACACCGTTTTGCACACCAGCTGGCTGTGCATCGCCACGTACTCGCTCGTGAGCGGCACGAAACACCCGGCACCCCGAAGCCGAGCGCGCCGCAGGCTCTGCGAGCGAGCCGTGCTCCCGCCGGTGGGGCGACGTGCCTCTGCGCCGCATCCTCCCGACAGCTGCCCCCGTCTCCCCTCCTATTGCCATGTCAGTCTGTATCCAGCTCAGGATTATTATTTACCACTAATTTATTCCTGCCCATTGGGATCTGCAGCATTTTGGGGCTGGAAGCCTGTCCGCGGCGGGGGCAGCTGCTGCCGGGGGTCTCGGCGCGGGTGCCTGCTGGCAGCTCTTTCTCCCGAGCACCTCGCCTACATGGCGTATATTTTAATTTTAGAGGTAGAAAGAATTCAAGTATCTTAAAGGTCAGAAGGATGTGAAACAGGGAATAAACACAGACTGTTTCTGTGAAAATATAATGGAGCACATGGTGAGTATTTGTTACTGCTGCAGTATCTGCAATGTATTTTTGACACACGCTTGCTGCAGAGTGCAGCCCACTGCAGCAAAGGAGGGAAGTCGAATTTTCTTCCCTCTGCGCTCGGTGGAAAGCGCCGTGTGTGTGCTTTGATGAGAGGTACAGCAAAAATGTAATAGCCCACAACTTTGCCAGCACTGACAGAAAACACTAGTGGGAAGCCTCCGCATCAAAGCAATTCTAATTTCCCCATGTTAGCAGCGGAGTTAGGAATGACCTTCATCTGCTCTTCATACAAGCGGCTCTGACAGGGAAAGTCATGCATGAATTGTGGCAAATTTAGATGAAATTATGGATTTGAGAGACAGCTGTAATTAAGTTTGAAGCAGACATTTAAATACTTTTTGCTGGATCGACCTAGAGAGCTCAGCCTTCTCCAGGGTGGAATTTAAATGGTAGCGAAGGCTTTTATGAACCACCTGAACAACAGATCTTAGGAGACAGGTACACGCTTCGGAGGAAAACAGAATGGAAGTGAGAGAATTGGTGACTCTTCTGACCACAGCCCTGACCCCCACGGCCAGCACTGAACGTCCCAGCGGCCCCCGCGTGTTGCCTGCAATATTAACATCTAGAAATAATATAATCTGAAAGCGATTGCAACATCAGGAAATGAATAAGTGTCTGGGCTCACCTCGGCACTGTTCTGGCCTGACATTTCAGGGTGGCTGCGAGCCAGCCTGAGTGGGGCTTCGCCCCAGCCCCGTTGTGGCAACCTCTGCAGCCCCTTCTGCTGGGGGGGGTGCAGCCGTGGGTCCCCCTGAGCCCCCCGACCCCCCCAGCACGGCCGCGGGCTCCTGCGCAGAGAGTCACAGAGCAGGAGGTGCAGGCTTGTCCCAGCTCCTCTCGGCTTCTTTTGTCTTTCTGATGAGAAAGCCCAGGTGAACTTTGTTGCTTTATTGTTAATACGCAACGGTGCCTCCTCTCCTAACGAATCTCAAGTTGGGTGGAGGTTCAGCGGCTCGCGATGAAAATAACCTGGGAAGTGGCCCAGGGCGTGCGGGAGCAGGGAATTCCTGGGGGGAGCGGCCGTTCGCTGTCCAGCCAGGTCCCCCCGCCGTGTCCTGGCTGCAGCCCCCGGCAGCAAACGCCTTGGGGAGGGCAGCGGGCTGAGTCCAGGAGCACGATCCTCCAGGCACCCGCGGAGGGAAGACGGGCAGTTTAAGGTGCCTGATCATTATATTTTATAACAGGTTTCTAAAGTGCTTCCAGATAATATAGATTAAACAATTTCACTATTAAGGAGAAGAAATGAGTTGTTCCGTTTTCAAAAAGGGTTATAACTTTTGACATTATAACCTGCTGATGTCATACACTTCAGCAAAGTTAACTTTTCCCCTTACCTGATTCAATGTAATTTCAATTTTTTGACCTACTACAGGCTGCAAATATCCAAAACTATTCCAGCGAGTTCCGCCGCCCCTCAGCACCGATCGTCCCTCGCTCCTTCTCTCCACTTGCAACCCATTTTTAACATCAGCCCTTGCCAAAGCCTCACGTAACTCACAAGGTTGCCATACGCGCAGCCTGCCGTCAGAGCTCAAGAAAGGAAAGCTCACAAAGTGTTGACACAGTTCTTGGCGTCCTCCTGATGCAAGAGCTTTTGCAATAGCTCATTGATAACGGTAAAACCCAACCGCATACTGGAGATGGAGAGTGAGGGGGGTACCCGGGTGGCACCTGCTCTTGGGAGGGAGGAGCTGCGCTGCGCAAGGCAAACTTGGGACCGAGTCTGGTAGTAGGCTGCTTTTTGGGTTTCCATTTCAATCATACTTTTTCACACCCCTACACAGTATCCTGCGACAATCAGGAGAGTGCAAAGTTCATATAAATTCTGTTCTTGAGACCTGCTCCTTCTTCTGACGTGCCACGGCCCCATCGCTCCGCCCGCCAGTTTTTTCCACAAACAGAGAGACCTCAGGGCCTTTTTCTTCAAAACGTCAGGAAAGGGGTAAGCGCCCGCTGCCTCCCAGCCGCACACGTCTGCCGTCCCTTTCACGGGAAGGCCAGGAGTGGTGGTGGTGCAGCGATGCGCCAACTCCTGACCCAGGCAGGGATGCTCCTGCCCGTCCCATCCCATCCCATCCCATCCTGTCCCTCCCAGCTCTCTTTTTCCCCCAAGACTCCCAAGAAGATCCGTTACTGATAGTTTATGTCTTTTCTGAAGTTACTGATGCTTTTTGCCAGACACTGCACTGACAGGTCCCTTACGCACCCAACCTGGAACCACCATTACCACCTCGCAGCACCCAACTGCACTTTTAGTTACCGTCCGCTGTGGCCTGCTTAAAAGGTGACCTAAAAATCAGCATCCATCTATACCACAACAGCCCATGACTCTTCTGCTCTTCTCAATCTTAAAATTAAAGCTTCCAGAAATGGAGATTGTTGTTTTCTGGGAATATAGAAAGTAGCACTTGAGAGGACTTAGTACAACCAGAAGGGAAAAAAAACCCCAAAACATTGGGACTTCTACAGGGAAAATTTTCAATGCTGTGTAGCACCCCCATTTGTTAAATACAAGGAACTGTGTCCTTAATGACTGTTCCTTCTCTATATATTACAGACTCTTAAAATGAGAAGAAAAAAATAACTTTATTTCAGGGTTAGTAGTCTTAAGGATGTGCTCTGATTTACCATACCGTCTTCCCAGCTACTGTGACTCCAACAGACACTAGTGAGCCCAAACCTGCAGAACTCCCTTAAGGAATGCATCCAGCTTTCCTATAAAATTTGCTGAAGGAATTTCATTATTTTAAAACTTTCTTTAGCCAGGTCTACAAATGAATAGAAATCAGTATGGAGGGGGATTATTTATACATGCATGTCAGTGAAAATACATGTAAGTACACATGGTGAAGCCCAGGCTCTGGACTTGTTCAACTAATCAACTTCAGTTTTGCATGAAGCAGCATTTAGGGATATATCCGGGATCCACGTTTTTTCAGAACGTGACTATTTTGGCCTGCTCTTTATTCGCCCCAGTTTGGCACATCTCCACTGGAGTTAGTGGAAGCGAAAGCGCTATCAAACTCATGTAAGACTAAGGGAATCGGGCGTTTAAGTTCAGCAGTGATTCAGGGTCCCTGATGCTCTTTGTATGGTATTCAACCGCTTCAACGTTATCCACAAAGAGGAGCGATAACACACACACACCGATAACCGGTTAACAGCAGCATCGGGCCTCTCTCCCCCCGCCCCGTGTCCCCCCGCAGAGGGACGCCGCAGCCCAGCCTGACCCGGTGCTGCTTCGCTAGCGACTGCCCGGTCCCGGAGGAGGTTCCACTGCTCACACGGCCGCTTCGCCCCGCAGCGCCGGGCAGCGCAGCGGTTGCTGGCACGCAGCGAAGCTTTGCAAAAATACAAGATTACATTAAATCGGCTCTTGTTTGTTTGGATGCAGCTACCCAGCATGGTTTGTTGTGCCAGCGGCAGCAATGCAGAGAGGCGCGGAGAGCAAGTCCCACCGTCTTGCAGAGCAAACCGCGCCACGAGCCGTCCCCAGCCATTTGAGAGTGTCTGCATTTTTTTCTCTCTCTGAGGAGCACACAGGGAAAGGTGCTGGGATGGCTGGAGTTACAGGTACTGCTGCCATTCGGAAACTGTCGCTCCCTCGCTGCTCCTGGGCCAGGAGGGATAAGCAGGTCCCACGCCGCAGCCCCAGGCTTCTGAAACAGAGCTGCTCCCCCCGCGCTGCCCCAGGCAGGGGTGGGCTGGGTCCCACCTCCCACTGCACAGCCGGGGTCCTGCGCTGGCTGCCACCTCTGCAGCATCTCCCCCGAGCGGTCCCACCTCTACATCGACCAAACCAACCCGGTAGCCCATTTCAATGATTAGTCACAGACAAGGTTGAAGCCAGAGAAGAGAGAACCCTCTGTACTCCTAATTCCACCATTGCCAAGGCCACGCGCACAGGAGGCACAGGAAGAGCTCCACACATGCTGCTAAAAAGACAGGAATTTAGGGAGGGTGTCTGTAAGGGGACAGGCTGGTGACACAGGTGGGAATCGCAGTAATGTCAAGCAGGAGACAAAGCCCAGCCCGGAGCTGAACCTCCCTCCCACACCGTGTCCCAGCCATCCCCTCCCCGGCCCCCGGCTTGCGGGGTTTTTGCCCCCTGGAGGAGGTTCTCACCCACCCCTTCTGCAACTCCCCCATGGCACAGCCGTGCGTTTCTCCCACTCCACACTTGTCTTTACTGGGGAGAAAGATCTGTTTGTACTTTGTAGGTAAGGACTTGATTCTTCCAGGGTTTTTCCAGTTGCAAGTCTTTTTGCCCTGCAAAATCTTGGAGGTTTTCATTGAGGAACATACAGGGAGAAGAACTCCCTGTTATAACAAAAAACCCCGTATCTCATGCTATAGTGGATCTCCTGGGAGACAAATTTCCATTACCTGCCTACCAGAAGCTGTCCCTGCCGTACCCATCGCTCCTGTGCAGACTGCAGTTTGCCTTCTCCGGTGTGCACAGCACCCGAAGCGTACCTGCATTCGGCTGGCACCGAATGTGCAACTGGTTATAGCAGCAAAGGCTCCTTCTCTTCTTTGATGTGTTTCTACTGAAAGAATATTTTATTTCATGGTCATTCCTGCGCAGGCAGGACTCCGGCTGGTGCCATGCCAGAAGCCGAGGAGTCTGTGGGTGCTCTCTGGCCGGCTGCGGTGGACGGGGAGACGCTAACATTGAAGACCTTTCCCCATTTCACTGCTGAAATCAAACTAGCGAATACCTGCTTCAAGCAGTACAAAAATGTTGGTGGAGCAAAACTTTTCTGGGCCAAATTTCAGTTCGCACTCTGAGCAGGAGAGTCTGGGAGCTGCCCGGGCTGGCCCATCCCCAGAGCAGGCGTTCCTGCATCAGCGATGGAGAGAGGTNATTCTGTGATTCTATGATTAGCCACGTGGAACAGGGATGGAGAACTCACTGCTGGTATAAACCTCCTGTGATCCTCTTCCAGCTCCTGCTAAAGGCTTTTCCTCCCTGATGCCGGGCAGACCCCGCAGTGCTGGAAGCGCAAGGTGATGACCTTACACAGCACAGAGCAGGCAGGCTGTGAAGCCACCCTGTCACCGAGGAAAGCACGTGCCATCGTCACGGCCTGCCCAGGAGCCGTGCTCGGCAGCGGTGGCCAGCAAACGGGACACGCCAGGGGCCATGGCTGCTGCTGAGAGTTCTGCTGCATTTGGAAACAAAGAGTGACAACAAACAAGCAGAGCAGCACCTGCGCTTCCCAGCTGCAACAACTGCTCTGCAGAACACCGGGAGGAGCTGCAGAAACCCCAACCACCCACAGGTCCTCAGCATCGCTCCCAGGTGCGACGGCAGGTTAGCTAAGGGGAGCCCAGGTCTGACACCCAGGCGCTTGCCCCCTTCCCTCCCGCAGCGCCTGGATGTTCCCGGTGATGGAGGACGGCCTCCACCCGCGGGAGGATGCCCCCGCAAGGTCTTCCCCACGGCTGTTTTAGCCTGTGGCCTGCGACTCCCCGGTCCCGTGGGGGGGATGCTGAGCCGCCTCCCATCGCTTTCCCGCGCCGCTCCCAGGAGGCTGCCAGCCCCTCCCCGCCGGCCCCGGCCCCCGCAACTTATCAAAAGTGAAGAAAATGGTTCCTGGTGATGGAGGACGGCCTCCACCCGCGGGAGGATGCCCCCGNCGGGCGGGGGTGGGGGGGGGTCCCGCGGGGTGAGAGCGGGTCCCGCCGCCCACGCCCCCGGTGCGGGATGCTGCCGCGGCGTGGGGCGTCCCCGGGGTGTCCGCGGCCGCGGAGCGGGAGCGCCCGGGCGCCGCGGAGCCTCCGCCGGGGACAAAGGAGCGGCCGGGAGAGCGGCGGGGCTGCCCTCGGTGCGCAGCCCTCGGGCACGGACCGCGCTGGGCGCCGCCGCCCCCGGCTCCCCGCGGGGCTCCCGCACCGAAACGACATTTTTGGTGTATTTTCGCGGTTTTTCCCTTCAACCTGCCTGAAATAAGGCACCGGGCTCGGCACAGCTCCTGGAAAATTCTGCGCCCTTTGCGGTTTCTGCCCCTTCCTCCCGAAGCACCGGCGGCTCGGGGAGACGCGGCGAGGCGCAGCCGTGCCGCCGAGGCAGGGAAAGCGCTGCCTCCCCAGACCCCGGGTCCTGAGATGCTGTCATCCCTCTGCGGACACAACCCCATTTTTAAATCTTGGCCACTTCGAAGAAGGCTAGCGTGTGCTGGAAGTTGCTTGCCGAGGGTTTGGGGAACCTCAGGGCAGTGGGTATGAGCTCATACCTGTTCTTGGGGAATTTAGAGGAACCCCCCCCGGCTCCTGGGCAGAGGGCTGGGCCGCAGGCGCGGGGTCTCGGGGCCCGTGTCTCCCCCCGACCCACCTCCAGCCGCAGCACCCCCGTCTCCCCGGCGAGGGCAGAGGGGTCAGCGTGTGCCGAGGGTCCGAGGAAATGGCCGGGAGGCTGGGCTGGGGAAGGGTGACATCTGTGAAAGCACTGCGGAAAGTTCCTTGGTTTTTGGGAAATAAAACCGGTACGCATCCTGGATATTTTTGGTATGCCTATCACTCCAGTTAAATCCCTTCATTTTGGTTTTGTATATCTGTGATTTTCAATTAAAAAGTGGGGCCACGTGCCGTTCTTGGTTTTAACCTCAGGTGTTCTGGGTAATTATAATCCTTAGGAACAGATGAAATATAAAGCATTTTCCTCATCATTACATGACAGGAGAAGTGACTTAATCTGGTGGGTTTTGCCGTTACGCATCTGTTCGCTCAGATACTCGACAGAGGATGATGTATGCTTGCCATGGCAACCTCCACGTCGCATAGTGCAGCCACTTTTTTGGAAGTAGCAAGACTTGTTAAAGAAATAGGAACTGCTGATTTCAGTGTCTTCATAATTATAAATTGTGCATCTTGGAAAACGTGACCTCTTTTTCGAGAATGTTAATGTTGCTTCAGTTCGTAGGTATGGGGAAGGAAAGGGAATCGGCCTCCTGAGGAGGTCATGTATTTTTCTTTCCATGCAACTGCAGTGGAAGAAGGTTTCTTCGTTTTTCAAACAGTATTAATTACTGTTACTTATTTCAAACCCATATTAATTTAATGGTCTTAATCAGATATCTTGGTGTGTCTCGCTAGCTTGATGTCCATGTGAACTTTAACCTTTGCCAGTATTTGATGTGTAAAACTTTTTCAGTGATAAAACAGGAGGTTTTTATGTTTTTTAATTATCTCACACAGGAGGAGCTTTTCTCTGTGTTTTTGTTATACAAATAACACAGAATACTTAAAAAATGGTTTTACATTAAACCGATTTTTGCAGTTCCTGAAGTAACAGCAATCATCACTAATTGCCTGCTGCACACTGGATGCTTAACAAGTAGGGAGCAGCAGTTCGGAAGCCAACACGGCTCGCTGCGGAGAGCCGGGCTGGAGGCAGCTGCTCGGACTCGGCGTGGCGGGTGCTCGCTGCCGTTGTAGGAGTCCGTCGAAAGGAGGAGTGGTGCACGGTCATGAGCAAATTCTTCCCTCCTTGGTCCCATAGGAGTTTGTAAATGCTTCTTAGTCATTTGTTAAAAAATTGTTAAAGTAGTAGTTGCTTACAAAATGGGATTTTAAAAGGAATGTTGTCCATTATGTCTGGAATATTTCAAGACAGCAGCGTGTGCACACTGTTAAAGCCACAAAACTTCAGATTAATGAGGAATTAATAGCCCCCGAGGGATTTGCATCTGTACAAAGCTTTGGCTGTGCGCGCTGATCTTGAAGCAGAGATGCCAGTGATGCAAATTACAGCACAGCGTCGAACTTCATCATAGACCAGAAAACAGGGATTAACCCACATCCGAACGTGGCCAGCCGATGCTCCCGAGGGAGAGCAGGCTGCAGCGGCGTGCTGGCAGCCCCAGAGCCCCATGCCCGCTGAGCCACCCCGGGCTCCGCACCGTCCCCTGCGCCGGCACCCAGCCACGAAATGGCCGCGGGGTCCTCCGGCAAACGCCGGGAGCTGCTGCCCAGGGGAGGCCTGGGAGCGTGGATAGGAGTGGGGGACCAGTGTGCAGCAAAGGTTTCCCAGTGCTTCAGAAAAGGAGAATTTCAGCCTACTAGACATTCAGCTAACACCACCCCAACCCTGACCTGCCGGAGGGTGACGTCTGAGCGGCGGCTCCATCCCTGGAGCTGTGCAGAAGCCCTGGCCGTGGTCCTGGGCAGCCGGCCCTGGGTGGCCCCGCTTGGGCAGGGCTTGGGCTGGTGACCTGAGAGCCAGACCTTCTGTAAGCGGGTGTAGGAGGAAATGCTTCCCTTTAAATACGGGTGTATGAATCCATCAGGCTGATCACAGGCACTTTGAAAATAGGCTGGTCCACTAGATGAGTGTCTGAAAGCCCACACTGATTACCCTGTAAAGTGCAGTGTAGGAAACTGTCCTAGAAATAGTGCTACTTTATAATATAAATTAATGATCTCAGTACATCTAAGCTGAGCACAGACCAAGCACCTAAATGTTGTATTAAGCCCTATTTAAAGATTTGTAAGAGCCACCGTGTGTCTTTGGTTTTCATCTCAGCTCTCTCTAATTTTAGCGTGGTTTCTGTAGGCTTTAATTTGCCGGCACGGCAGATTGCATCAAATCCTAGGACAAGTCCTTCAGAAGTGTTAGCTTTTTGTCAGATCTTTTTTTCTGGGAATGCAGCAATTTGTTGATGGCAGAGAAATCCTACATGTTTTACTGTGCATCTTCACTGGGCAGATACACACCTTTTACTGTCACCCGCTTAGAAGTTGCGGGAGGGTCGAAGGTGGAGAGATGTGATGGTCAGGAGGAAGAAGGCAGGGAAGGAGCTGTGAATTAGGCTGGGGGCAACTTCGTGTAGGAGGTCTGACAGCCCGGAGGAGAGGCTGCCACGGGCAGTTTTGTAGCTAAGTGCAAAATTAGGTAAGTAAAGGAGCATAAAATCTGTACAGCTCGAGAGGTGCTCTGGTGAGGTGGAGCAAGTAAAATGTTAATGGATCAAGTTATGGTGAATAAAGAAGGAAAGGAAGCCATAAGCTCAGGAAGACTGCTCTTTTTAATATAAGGAGGAGAACATTCTTCATCCTTTAGTTCACTCGCGTCCAGAGTGAACGAATATATAGCTACAAGAGTTTAAGCTTATTGGAGGAAAATGCCTTTTTTTTTTCCCCCAAATATTTTGCTGGGGAACAGAAATGAAAATGAGAGCTGGTGCAAAGGAAATCTGAGGAGAGCAAGTTTAACCTTTTGTAAATGTAGGAGACAGTCGGCAGAAAAACTCTGAATCTGTCTCAGTTGGGTGAAGGAGCGCAATACCATTTATTCAGATCCAATAATCAAGATGTGTGAAACAGTCAGTGGGACTCCTGTGGGTCTGCGCTTGCTGTGCAAGTTCCCATGGATGGGAAACAAACACTTGGCTTTACGTCATGTAAATTGTCAGTCATTACTGTTTTTTTCAATGATGTAAAGACATACTTGTGAAATCTTTGATGCTTAGTTTATCACTGAAGTTTGATGCTTGGAAAATAGGACATGGCCTATAAATCGAGCAATCAGTAGAGCAGTCTTCCAGGTATAAAAGACGTGCTTAACGAGCATTTTGGTAAACAGAAATCTGTGTGAGCTCCGAAGTTCATGTTGTGTGACATCGCGAGCAGCGTGGCAGAGCAGAGCGTGCCCGTGCTCGCCGGCAGTAGGAGTTGGCGGCTGTGGGCACTGACCTCGAGTCACGTAGCGGATGCTCCGTTCCCCAGAGAGTGCCGCTCTGAGGCGGAGAATCAAGCGGAATTTAAAGCTTTGGTTGACTTGGATTGTTTTTCAGCTGGTTTTAAAATACTGCTTTGTTGTCGTCTTTTTTTGGTACTTTTAAAATTTTTACTGCAATTGACTTGGGGAACGTTGCGGAAGCAAGATGCCGGCATGCCAGGAGAAAGATGGCGTGCCAGAAACTGCCCTGAGAGGAGCCCGCTGTCATAATGGATTTACCCCTTCCTCGCCTGACGTCGGGAGTTAGGTGGGAGGCCATCGTCGGTGCTGCCTTTCCCTTCTGCAGCACGCGTTCTTTCGTCTGTAGTGGGTGTCGGGTCCTGGCTGTGGTCGGGGGCGAACAAGCCCTGGTGGGAGCCGAGCCGTGAGGCCTTTGGTGGCCGAGGAGCGGGGGCTGCGGCCGGCAGCTCCCGGGGGCAGAGCAAGGGGTGGCAGCAGCGGCTGCTCCGGCAGGGCCGGGAGCTGTGTCTCCAGCTCTTCCCAGGTCAAACCCACCGGTCCCTCCCACTGTCTGCTTCTCTTGCATCGCTTTATTCTCAGGTATATTAAAAAAAACTCCATTCAGACGCCACGTGTTCTGTTTTCAACACCACATTCCCACCTTCTCTTCGCTGTTGCCGTTCTCAGAGTTTGACCGTTGAAGAGTCTTTCGGGCAGAGGCTCTTCATCCCTGGTAGACGCTTTGTGAGGTGTTTGTGGTCCTCACTACCCTTGACAAAGGGCGGTGTGATGGGCAGGAGCACCACCCTGACGAGAGGGAACGCGGGGATGGTTGCGGGGCGATGCCTGGAGGCAGCTGGGGGTGAAAGGGGTGAAGCTGGGGAGGGGAACACGTCACCCCACCGGGAAGGGGCCTCGTGGTACCTGGTGGGCAGCTTCGCTGCATAATTGGCGTAAAATCTGCTAAAGGTGTTGTTTGAGTGGTGCTGAAATCTCTTTGTGTTTAATTTTGCCTCAGGTATTTGATACACTGATCAAACCGTATGGTGCATGTGTTAGGCGTTTCCACCTCTAGGCATGCTGAAGCTTTAGCTGTTGTTACAATAAAAACTCTTAAATTTTAAAGCCTGAGTACTAAATTGGTAGCTTTCAGCAGTTCTCTAATTATGTGAGACATTTTTTTGTACTTAACAAATGGTTCTTATTCTTGCCAGCACTTCAGCCCGGTGTTCTAGGACTGTGGGTGTCAGGGAACAGAACATATTTCTGTGTCTGTGAATATGATCCCACACGTTGTCTTAAGTGGGAAAATGTTCACAGCCCTTATATGGCGAGGGATTTTTTCCTAAATCCATCAGTGCTTTCTCCTGCAGTAATAATGCAGTTTTATCTTCCTGGTGGCTGGATATTGATTATGAACCAGAAATATGAAATGGTCTTTCTTTTTTCCTGGCAAAAGTATCCTGCAGCGTAACCTTCTCTGTCTTGTAAACCATTCAGAAATCGTTTCTAGAAATGACTGATGGTTTTCAACAGCTGATCAATGTATAGATGCCAAACTAATAGATAAGTACCTGAGAGCAGCAAGGGTGCTAGTATGTATTTCTGCCTTGCATTGTGCATCTCTTCTTCATCTTCGCCATGAGGTTACACACTCTTCCTCGTGTTCAGCCATTTTGACAGCAGAGTTGCAGTTTCCTACAGCCAAGCGCTGTAGAAGCAGCTAAGATTTCTGCGTGTCCCGGCACAGTGGCATGTTGCACAGCCATGTGCCGTGCTTTTCAGTCGTGTGCCAGGAGGTATCTTGCCATGTTATGCAGTGAGATTCGTGAAATACATGAGTTACCAGAGTACCTCGTGATGTTCCGAATGAACCTTGGGGAGAGGCTGGCTACAAGTTCACGAACGTGTGCGACAAAGGGTGAAGGGTTCCTTAGGGTGATGGAAGAGCAGAATTACCCTCAAATGGGTTTGGTCGAGGAATACTCATTTTTGCATTAGATATTCCTGCCCAGTGGCATAACACCCCAAAATCCTTTTGGTTTGTAACAGGAAGGCTGTGTAATGCTCATGGTCATATGCAGGAGGAGGAGGAGGAGGTGTGAGGCTTCGTCCATGCTGGCTGTTGGGAAAGCCGGAGGTTGATGCCGGAGGGGAGGAGGACGTGCTGCAGCAGGAGCCCTGCCGTGGCGGCTCAGCGGCGTGGCACGGTGCCAGTTTGGGGGCTCCTTGCTGTACCGATGTTTTGGTGCGAGGCCTGTGTGGTCACCCAATCTGAAGGGCAGTCACCCGATGGACAGGGCACCCGGCTAGCGTGCACGGGAGGGAGGGAGGAGTAACGATATGAGCATGGATGCTGTTATCCAGCAGTGTCATCTTGTGAGCTTTCATGACCGCCCTTGTTTTGAGGAGCTATGTATGTTGGTCCCCTCTTGCATGGGCGCATGGCAAGAAGGGAAGGAGATGGCCTAGTGTGGAGGCATGGAGGAGTGGTGATCGGTGGGGATCCATGAGGATCTGCAGGGATCGCTGGGGAGAGGAGAGGGTCAGGCAGGTGCTGGGAAGCAGCTGGAGGTGCAGCCTTAACAGGGGATCCAGGATCCTCTTGGACTCCCTAGGTTGATGGTCACATTCTGCATTTCCTTGGTGGTCCTGGGGTATCTTCTTCCTTTTTTCATCCATGCTTTGTCCTGTGACAGATTAGAAAGTATTGCTTAAAGGCTTGTCTTGCAGGATGCCTGCACCTCCGCATCCTTGTAGGATAGCACTGGGCGCCTGCGGTGACGTGTCTGGTAGGACTGGAGGGTCTCCCAGCTCCCACCTCCTGCTCCGTGGGAAGGACGTGTTTACGTCTGATGCACAGCACAGGGTTGTACCTGCCGCGCTGTGCCGCCTGCGTGGAAGCACGTCGTCCGCTCCGGGGTCTGAGCGTAGCAGAGGTGCTGCTGTTGATTTCTAGATACATTCGTTGTCTCGTGAATTAAGAAAATGTGAAATGTATGAGCAGGAAGATGAATCGTTGTAGTACAGAAATTTAGTTATGATCGATATTAATAACATTCCAAGGTTTAATAATTTCTTGAAAGTTCTACAACTGAGCAAAACTTATTTATTTACACAGGTTTTAATTTTTAAGGTAGAGTTTAAGTATCAAAACAAATTGGATCAGAAATGCCATGAAAGTCTGTACGATTTTTAGTATCTTCTTGGAGTGACAGTTAAGTAGAACTGTCCCTTGCTTTCTGAAAGGAAGAAGCAATGGGACTTTTGAGACACATTTAAAGTTTTTTGAACAATATTTTTTACCAAATGCTTAACAGAATAACAGTTTATGTGAGAAATGCTAGAACATAGGTACGTTGTATTTGTGGCTTGTATTTGTGGCCACGTATTGATATGGTCAACATAACAACGTGGTTTGGGGTTTTTGAACGTCGCCTAGAACAGAGGATTTGACTCAGAACTATCTCCAGGACAAAGACAATCTTTGTGGGCTGTCACAGACTTGGACCCCACCACGGGCTTCTGCCTGGTTGCCATTTTGGGGAGCAATGGTCTTCATTAAATTTGAGAACAAACCTCAGTTAATATGCATGTATTTGTAGGCATTTTTCTTAGTGCCATAAAATATTCTTTATTTATTGTTCCATGGTTGCAGATGCTGAGGTATTTTTCTAAGGGTTTTTTTCCTAGTAAAGCCACATTTCAGGGTTCCTGCAGAAGTATCTGTGAAAGAGGCCACACTAAAAAATGAACACTGATGTGCTTGCCTCTGCTAGCACATCAGCTTTCAAATCTGTGCACAGAAACTCCTTTAAAGTAAGCATTTCTGTACATTTTCCAAGGCTAACCGGTGTCCGTGTCTTCATTCTGCCAGGGAAAGGCACTCTTTTTAATGGGATGTCATTAAAACTCTGCTGCTGAATGATTATTTCCATTTATAATAGCAACAATGTGTTAATTTCGACAAGTTGAAAATTTAGATCCTGGAACTGCCCGTCAGAGCGCGAGGGCTGCGGGCATTCTTTAATCATCACTGCTATTTTTGTGTGGACAGATTTAGCATAAATAGGTGTGATGCAAAGTGTCAGACCATATTTAGTCCCTGTCCAAGACATCTTAGTTTTGGAATGGTTCTCTTTGTATAAAATTAATCAAGAAAGCCAATCTTTCTCCATGGGGAGCGGTGGAGGGAAAAAACAAAGAAACAAAACCTAACTGAGTAATTTGTGTCGTCCTCCCCCCCGCCCCCAGTTTTTCTTCAGTTTAACTGACTTTATGTGAAATACAACAAAGAAATAGTTTCCAGTACAGTGAAGTGATGACCCTCCTTGTGAGGTGTAATTTTTGTGCAGTAACTTAAAGGGCTGCTTAATTTGTGGCAAATTCACGGAGCTAAATGGGATTACACTGGTTGTTGTTGGGTTTGGCTCTGGGCCATAGCTGGCTTTGGAAACACTGAGGTCTACACCCCGCATTCAGAATATGGTGCTTTAACATACTCCTAAGGTTTCTTTCTTCCCTTTTACAGTGTGTGTTTTGGTGTTTTGGTTTGTTGTTGTTGATTTTCCCCCCTTTCAATATTGCATGTGGTGTCTCAGCAGAAAGACCTTCCCTGGTCATCTTTGTTCTGCGCTCCGACGCCCCGCCAGCCCCTCTGCCTGCCCAGGCACTGCCTCACCCCAGCGACCAAAATTAGGACGAGTAAGGAGGCAGGGGACTGGGATTTCTCAGGGCTTGCATCTCTAGACTCTGTGAGCTCCTACAATTGGGGTATCATCCGTAAAATTGGTTAAAGCTGAAAAAGCTTTGGCTGTTGGCTGTCAGATTAGCCTGAGATTAGATAAATCTTAATTACTTTTGCTAGATTTGATTCTGACTGGTCACGCTAAACTCATTGTAATAAGTTGAAGGGTCACTTAGGGAGAAACTGAGAGGTAGGATTAACATACTGTGTTATCAGAAATTATTCTCTGATACCAGGTTTATTTGGAGCTCTCGTTTTTGCACTGGAGATGATGACGAGCTGCTCCTGGTCCATCTTCTCCACGCCACCTGGGATTTGGTAGATAACTATCATGTTTCCCCCAGCTCATCTCTTTTATAAACCGACCTACTTAGACTTTTCTGTGAAGAGTCACTATACCTTTGCCCATCCTTTTCATCCTATTTTGAGCATTTTCCATATCTAGTATGTCCTTCCCTTTTATTTCAATGAGGGGACCATTTTTTAATAGCTTTAGAATAGCTCTGGGAAACCTTAAAGCAAAAGAAATTGTGTCCTTTTTGAAATACTTTGCATTTTTCTAGTCCATTAGTCTGAATGCACTGACTTTGGCAGCATGTGGTGAACAGCATGGAAAAACACAACCGGTATTAACAGAAATATAAGATTAACAGAATACAGTGGGTTTATTCTTCTTCATAAATGCTTACCTAAAATACAATACCTTTTAAGAGGAATGTTCATAGTTGACAGGAAAGAAAAAAGAGCGATCATTATCTTTCTAATGAACTGATAAGTCTGAATATTAAATCATCTACAGAAGCTACCTCTTAGCTTCTATCCATCCTCTTTCTCCATCTGCTTTACAATAGAGAACTTGGCTGCTTCTTTCTTTGAGGTTAAGAAAAAGCACTTTAGCATTAAGTACAAAATGTGTTATCGGCCCTTGTCTCTAACACACAATTTGTGTGTATGCATGTGTAAATGTATATGTGTATGTGTATATATATATTTAAAAATATAGATCTATATTAATACATGCATACAAATTTGTATTCATACTGATCATAGAGATTGCTCCATTCTCACGATAGTAGAGGACCTGGAAACTTTCAGCCAGTAAAATGCAAAGCATTAAGGAGTTTTAAGACTCTCTAAAACCTTCAGCGCTTGGTGGTCCCAGGGCTTCATTTTCCCCTCCTGTTCCCTCTGAAGGACGTGTAGTGGAATAATTTGTGCTGGAACAGATTAAACTGGAAATGGGGTGAGCAGAGCATGTTTCGGGTGATGTGTGTGTTTGGGAAGTGTCACGGTACTCACACATATTTGGCAGGAGGCAGTGAGTGAAGGCAGGGACTCCATGAGCAGCGTGAAAGCAAATGGCACAACAAAGAAATCTTGGAGTCGAATTGTTTTCTCCTCAAAGTCCGAAAAGCATTAGTGTTCCTTGTTACCTTATTGCAAAAAAGAAGGGCAAACTGCTGGCATGTGGGCTGCCTTGGGGCTGGGTTCAGCTGCCCTCAGGCTCCCTGCGAAAGGGGGAGGTTGCACCTAAACCCTGCATGTCCTGATGACCCCATTGAGTCACATTTTCATAGCAGCTTTGTTGCCACTTCAGGATTTTTCAATAAGCAGCTTGATTTTCCCCAGAAGCCCTTAGAGCACAGAGGCTGCTGCAGAGACCCGTCCTGCCCCTGCTGTCCCTGGAGCGCAGCAGCCGGGGGACAGCCCCGGGCAGCTCTTGGTCAGGCTCCCGTCCCGGCTCAGGCAAGCTGCGCTTTGAACAAGGGCGTGCTCGGTGCTCTTCCTCCTCAGCTGTGCCGTGCTGGCCTATTAACCTTGAAACGGTCACCAGCGCTGAGCACTGAAAGCTTTCTCTAGAGACGAAAGGGAGATGCCTGCTGGCGCAGCCCTGGCAGAGGGGTTTGGATGCCGAGCGCGGGGTGGGCGTCCAGGGCAGCGGCTGCAGACCTGCGGTGGCCCAGAGCAGCCCCAGCGCCATCCCTGGTCCCGCAGGTGGGATCTCCGAGTCCAGCCGGGACGCTCCGTTGTGCAGAGGTGCTGAGCTCGTGCCTTAGGGGTGAGCTTCGTGAAGCTGTTCTCTCTGGAAGAGCTGCACGGATGGATGCTGGCTCTTTGGAAAGCTGCTTAGGGGTGGTTTTTTTTCTTTTTCAGGTTTACCCAGAATCAAAATGTGATACATCCACATGAAAAAGTAGATATTTTCAGGCACACAGGGATTTTTCCAGACCTGCTCTTTGCTTCTTCAGTCTCATGAAAAAGCTTGCAGATCCGCCAAACTTTAGGTCCTGCGCCGAATTTTTCCAGTTTATAATTGCTTCCCTGATAAATATTTTCTTCTTGAGACTGTTAAGACTAAAGAGGGAAAACCGCAATTCTCCACCTAGGATAGTAACTTTTGATGGCCTTCCATTTTGAAACATTCTTCTTTTAGAAGACGAGCGTGCTGTGGTTTGGTGTGGGGTGGCCATTCTTTCACCAGCGAGGTTTTTCCCACCCTCCTGAGAATCCAGGTGGGTTTGACCAACACGTCAGCCTTTGGAAGAGCGCAGCCCATCCTGTCGTGGGGAATGCCCTCGGCTTTCGGGAGCCACGTCACCCTGAGCGGCTGGGATGCTCATCACAGAGCTGCTCGGTGTCCAGGGCTGGGAACAGATGTTTTTGAGCAAGGACTGGCACAGCACCTGCAAGGGGAGGGTCTGCAGCAGCTGCGTGATACCTGTAGAAACACAGAGAGGGATATGAAGAGTCCTTCTGGATTCTGAGGCTTTAAATAGTGTTCAGTAAATAAAACTGTTCTTTGAGCAAGGATGAGAAAACAAAGACAAGAATAGCTGTCCATAAAGTATCATCCCTATGTGCACTGAAACAGCTGTTCTGTGGAAAAATTAGCGTGAGACCGTGTGGTTAAAGGTGATGTCATGAAAATGCACAGCAAAACTGCCTTAATGCCAAAGGAGCATTAATTCTGTGCTGTCGTAAAGCTTGGCTTGCCTTTCGGATCCTCTACCACAGACATCTCACGTATGGAAATGTAGAATGTTAGTATTATTTTTTCAGATGTAGCATCTGTTGCTATCTTCTAAAAACACATATTACAGTTCTGCAATGCATTTAGCACTGCATGTATTTCATTTTAGTCATGTGGCCCTTAAACTACCCCTTGAGCATTAACAGGCAAACCAGTTTTGCTGTAAGATCTTTTAATAATTGTTTTCCACTTTTGTTGTCATTTCATTTCAACCAACTCCGCTCCAAGTAAACACAGAGAAAAATTGAACCCCCTTTTTTTTTTTCCTATGACTTTGAAGACACCCTCTGCATTATTTACTGACCATTGAGGACTACATTTATAGCTGAGAGCAGAGATCAACCAAAACCCTGCAGCGCGACCCGAGCGCGGGTGGCGAGTGCCACTCCGCAGGTCTGTGGAGCACGTCGCACAAGTGAAGTAACGAGCTCTTGCCAAGAAATAGCAGAAGGGACCAGCTACAAACTCCTTCACCATCCCAGGTTCAAGACCATGGTGCAAAAGGCTTTTTGAGATGAACTGCATACAAAAGGGAGGCGACCTGCCCACGAGTTTCGGCAGATTTCTGTTTGCTGCTGTGGTGCGGGTGCCGCAGTAACACACTGCGTTTCACAGAGAGGAACAGAAAGAGTACTTGGAAATTGCATGGTGGAAAAGCTATTAATATTAAGGCACTTTCTCTGGTTTTCAACTGTGAACTGTAATTTACTATGATTATTTGTTTCCTAATAAATTGCGTGTAGCTCATCTCAACATCAAAACACATTAAGCTTTTTGCTCTGATGTCTGTTACGCAGGCTAATTTAATTCATCTTTGGAAAGGAGTTTATGACCAGATGCATGAGATTTGACTCTGAGATATCAGGCAGCTTGTTCTTTCTATCTGGATATACCCAGAAGGTCAAATTCTGCTCCCTCCTATCCTCATAATTTAATCGAAGTCAAGAGAGCTCCATAGACCCCCTTGAAAGTACACTCGTGAGATACCAGTGCAGTACGGGAGGGTTCTGAATTTCAAGTGAAGGTGGTAGCGCATGAGTGAATTGGCTGCTAGTCTACTGAGAAAGTCATCCGACGATGTTTGTCTTACAAAAGCTTCCGACATTGCAGCTGGAGCGGCTACTATTTAGCTAATGGAATTAAAATAGGGATTTTAAATTTAAATAGAATTAAAATACAGTGACTACTGACACCATTTAACTGGGGGTGTAACATGAATGCTTATTATTAAGTAGTGAGTGAAAAAAGCTTATTAGCAAGCTACATCATGACATTGTTCTGGAGATGAGTGTTTTGTTAGCACAATTACTTTGAAAGCAAAGATAGTCCACAGCTAAATATAATTCAAGGTTGTTCTCCCACATTTTGTCTCTCTAGTTGTCTGCTCTTTTTACTTATCTTTCCAAATTGTGATGGCACAAATTCTGCTTTGACTTACTATCAGTGTAAGTTGGTGCTAAGTTTGTGTGTGCAAAATGGAGGTTTGTCCTGTGCTAGCCGGGGCATCGGCCAGTGTCAGTTCTCCGTGGGAGGCCATGCGGGCGCCTTGCCCAGCTTACCGTGTCTTGCTAGCCAAACCAGAGGTTTTTTACATCTTCTTTTCTCCTTTTAGAGGATGGTCTTGTGTGTTTTGTGTGGATATGCCATCTTGTCCATTTTACTCTTTATTTTATATATACTATGTTACATTATGACTTTAGGAGTATGCAGGGAGGAGGGAGCTGATGGGATGCGCTGGCCTTCAGGACTGCACCAGTTTAAAACCCCACCTGAGATTTGCTGGTTTGGAAAATCGGCATCGCTGTGGGTACCGCTGGGAGTGGAGTGGGAGCCCCACGAGGGTCCAGCAGACCCCGGGCAAGTACGTCGGTGTGAGATGAGGGAGTCAGCTCACATACCGTGGTCAAACCACCCCTGCTCTGGCCCGGCAGCATTCGAGGAGTTTTTCTGGCTGTTTAACACCCACCCTACAAAAATATCCTGTGTCAGTATCTGTGTCGCGTTCTTCTCGGGGAAGAAAATAGAGCTGAAGGGTGCTGTGCTGCATCCTCACAGCTTCTCCTACACACACTAACGGCAGCCAAGCAGGGACGGAATGAGTCAGTATCCTCGGTGATTACACGGTACAATAATTTATAAACACCAATCCTTAAAGAAAAGCATGCCAAGCAAGAAATCCAGGTCTTTTGCAATATCAAGAGTTATTTTGTAATTGATTTCCTGGAGCAAAATTTTAAATTTTATGGTATTTTAGTGTCCTATATATTTGTAATGTATTTGTCAACAAGATGAGCAAAAGCCATATTTATTTGTAGTAGTTGTATTTGAGTTGTATTTGAGTGCCGTAACAAGGTGTAATTAATGAAGTATAATGGATAGAAAGCCAGCTTCAGCTGTGGTTTATACTGCACAACATTAATGGAGTTACATAGGGGGCTCAGTTAAGTTGCTGAAATATCTTTTGCAGACTCTGCATTGTAAGGGCATATTACTGAATATATTTATTTTTATATTTTGTACTGAGCGTTGGTGGATTCCCTGTATCTAAGAACTGCTGTGTCTCTCCTTTCCCTTTCCCTTCCACTAGTGTAAGTCCAGCTATTTCTTTGGAGTTATCACTTAATTGCAGCTCTGTAACTCACGATGAAGGGGGCGTGTGGGAACCCACAGGGAGTGCAGAGCAACGTGCAGGCAGCCCATGAGTTGCACAGAATCAGGAGCCCGCTCTGCTTTCCTTGACGGTCACGTAAACCAGGAGTCGCTCGCTTGCTGCGGCACGGAAAGCAGAACTGAGTTCTCTGCTTTCACATGTAATGAGCTTGAGGATTCAGGCCTTAGGTGAAAGTCCCAGGATCAGCCCGAGGTTCGGCTCTGAGAAGCACCAGAAAAGGACCTGCAGGTCCAGATGTTTTACGGTCTGTCCTTCATTAGCTTGAGCAAACTTGTGTCTCACGTACGGTGGCAAGACTGGAACACAAATCTCACAGACGTTTCAGGCTATCGCACACGAATGACCCAGCACTACAGGACAGGCAGCGGTCCTGTATGATTTAATCTGAGCTGGTGTCTGTAGCAATGCCTGTAACATACAGGCCGTGGAATAAATACAGTGCCCCAAACCCCTGTAAAGCTTTGAAGATCAAGAGTCAATTAAGGCATTGAGATGTGCTACGTGAAGATTGCATAGGTGACTTTCTAACTTTCTGGAGAGGTATGGATTTGATGGGTGGACTGTCCGGTGNGACCTTATTGCAGCCTTTCAGTACTTAAAGGGGGCTTATATGAAAGATGGGGACAGACTTTTTAGCAGGGCCTGTTGCAACAGGACAAGGGGGAATGGTTTTAAACTAAAAGAGAGGAGATTTAGGCTAGATATGAGGAAGAAATTTTTTACAACGAGGGTGGTGAAACCCTGGCAGAGGTTGCCCAGAGAGGTGGTGGATGCCCCATCCCTGGGAACATTCCAGGTCAGGCTGGACGGGGCTCTGAGCAACCTGGTCTAGTTGAAGATGTCCCTGACCACGCAGGGGGGTTGGACTAGATGACCCTTAAAGGTGCCTTCCAACCCAAACTATTCTATGATTCTATGTCAAGTTTTTATTAGCTGTGTGCAGTATGTTAATACAAGATAAATAATATCTTCCATTTTGTTATTGCTGGTTTTCTGGCTTTTTGTTTTGTTTTTGTCTCGATTCTTGAAGGTTGTAAACCAGCTTCCGAATAACTTTATTCTTTTTCTAAAACCATTGAGGAGAAGATAGGAAATTAGGAGTCATTTCATGCTTTCAGAATCACGAACACAAACTGGATCCTGATCCAAAGGTTCCCTGAGATCATTAAAACTTGCATTAACTTGCATGAGATATGAATCAGGCTGCTAAAACTTAATGTATTTAGCACAGCTTTATCAGACGTTTTATGCTGCAGAGAGCTACAGTTTTTTAACAAAGCTGAATTTTGTACTTGGAATAGTGCATAGTGTAATGAAAGTGTAAAAATACTGGTAAGAGATCATTCCGAGATGCCTTTCACAGTTTCAGAAACTATTCTGCTTAGTGTCATGCCCCAATAATATTTCATTTTTTGCTGCAAAATTTTATTTGGAAACACCAGTTAGAACAGCTCAGTGTGATTAAATCAAGTGCTTATTACAGGAAAATCCAGTCTGGTTTGCAAGTTGTGTGTGGTGAAAGGGAAGGTTGTGTTTTCTTAACCAGAGATCAGCTAGATTATATTGATCTTCAGCAAAAATGACAGTAAAAGGGGAAAAAAAAAAACCCCAAAACCGGAGTGCACTCGTTGTGGAGAGGCGAGGAAACCAGGGGCGGCTGAGCACGGAGGCAGCTTGCTGCTGGGCTGGAGCTCCCTGGCAAGCATCCCTTCAGGCGGGAAGAGTCTGCACCCGCGGTGCTCGCAAAGAGTTTCCGCACCCTTCAAGTTAGGTAAAGTACTCACCCACTGTCTTTGCGTTAGGTTTGCATAGATTAGCTTGTTTGTTAATGCTTACTGCTATAGAAGAGATCTAAAATCTTGGTCATTGGATTTTTTTTGTGTGGTCTTTGAATGGCAACAGGAGTCATTTTACGCACCAAATACAGAGTTGTGTTATTTGCAAGCAGTGACCAGATCTGATCAAAATAGAGTCACAGGCCAATTAAATGTAGATAGTAAAATGTCCCCAAGCGTCGTCCCGTAGCACGTTGCTGCTCAAGTGCCGTGTACTCAGTCCATGGCCTTCCCAGAGCTCACGTTTGAGTGTAGCTTCAAAGACAAGTTTACGTGACTGCTGGCTGCTGTTTAGCATGCAGGCTTCCAAGTTTTTGTTGGCATAACTAGATTTTCATAGAAGAAAAAAACACTGGCTGAGATCTTTAAGTACATTAAAATAAAGATGTTTTCAGCTATCATCTTAAACTATAAAGGGCTTTGTGGCAACGTTAAACTTTTTTGTCAGAAGTGGCATTAATATGGTTGATCCATAATGTGGCTGATCCATAATATAGCCATAAATATGGGGTGGGCTGCAGGACAGCTTTTTGTCCCTGCTTTTTGTTTATATTCTATGAATGTCAGCTTGGCTTTTCCCATTCTCCTTGCAGAATATGGTTGGCAAAGGCGTGTTGTGGAGGTTGGGAGAAGAGCCAGGCAGCGGCACGCCTCATCCGTATGATAGCTGGGCTGGGATCTAGCTAACGGTGCTGTAGGGCTGCCTTTGGTTTTACTGTGGTGAGTCTGTAGCAGGTCGGCATCAGTAATAATTGACTGGCACTGCTGTGTCAGGTAAAACTGGGGAAGAGTGCATTATAATTGCTTGGGTTTTTAACTTGTAACCTGAAATACTTAATTTTGGTGAGTATCTTCCATGGTGTGTCTGAAGAGGAATTTGCTTTCTTTCAGTATTTTCAATTTTTTTTGAAATTTTTTTTTTTTTATTGTGAGAGTGAAAAGCATTTTAACTGTATCTCTTGCTAAAAGATTAGTAGCAAAACCATCTGAAATGTATTGGTAAGGACCTTAGCTTTAATAAACTAGTTCCAGTGGTCTTGCTTTAGCTATGCTCAGTCTTACAGCCAGTGTCACAGTTCACGTCTCTGAAATTCCAAAGTCTGTGTAACAAGTGGTTTTTTTTTTTTTGAAAGGAAAAATCTAAAATTAAAAAAAAAAGACTGAAAGCAATTAACATTTCCCACCCAAACAAAAATAACATCAGTTATCGTTAGCACTGTATACCCTAATTAGATTCTTGGAGTATGGCCCACAGGGAGTTATGGAATTAGGCGTAATAGTTTTGTAATACCCTGGAACAACGACGTTGCCTTACCTACCAAAACAGGTACTGGCTAAATCTGCCATTATGAAGAAGTGTCTTAAAACCTATGTATAAGTTCAAAAATCTTCATTTTAGACAAGTAAATGTTCATGTAAATTAATAATAATCTCATAATTTTATTGTATGGCATCCTTAGAAGCTGAAAATTAAAAGCACCCATTTACATAGAAATGCTTGGGTTAGACACTGTCCATAAGAATCGGAATCAGCTGTGATACCTGTCCCCTGCTTGAGCAGTCTCTGGCTGTCAGGTCGTGCCTGGAAAATAGGCGTCTACTCAACTGCATCCCTTAACACGCTGTGTCCTAGCCGTCATCGCTCCTCCCTTGGAGTGCCAGCGTGGGTCCTCTGCGGGTGATGACAAATGTTTATGGCTTGGTGGCCATAAGCCTGTCTGCATAAGGTGACCTGTCTCCTCCTTTTGATTTCCCTTTTAATGCTAATTAGGAGCCAGATTGTTCACTGATTATTTGAGCCAGACCCCTCTTCAGGCGTAATAACAGCTCAGGCCCAACCAAGGTTCACGCTGTTCTAATTTGGAGCTTCATTTCACCTGGGACGGTGCCTAGATCAGCCCCAGTCAGGGTCCTGGAGCAGTGGAGACTTATGGATGAGGTAATAAGTAACAAGTAACTGATGAAAACGATGATATAAAGGTGGCATCTCTAGGCAAAGAAAGCAGGCGTTACGATGGGATCATTCATCATTACTCTTTGCCAGTCTGTGATGGATTATCTTAGCGGTTGCAGAGACTTTCCTGACGGGGAACAGCAGGCAGACCGTAGAGCCCAGGAATGCCATAGCCTGTCGAAGATCCGCGCTCAGTTTGCAAGCTGCCAGTGCACTCGATCCAGTACAAATATTTCAGTTTTTACACTAGTGGGTTTTTTGTGTTTTTTCTTCCTGCTTCTTCTCTTCAATTGATGCAGCATTCTATAAAGAAAATGGTGGCAGAGAACAAAATATTAGTATTTTTCCTCTGTGTTGTATATCCCGTCTCCCGTGAAGCCGTGTATCTAATAATCAAATTACTTCCTTTGAACTTAATGTAAAGTAGCAAGTTTTTGTTTTCATTGCAGTTTATAACCCTCTCACTGAGGTTATCAACTTTGTGCAGCTTGTGACTGCAATATTTTACACAATATGATCACTATTCTGCATTAGCCCAGATTTGTTTCTGTTAGGTAATTATACATTTTTATTAATAAACACTTCATTGCCTATGTGTATATATTACTTATTTATAGACAATCTTCTCTATATACTTTGCCTTATATATAATAACCCTTGAAAAACTTAAAGAGGAACTTTCATTTAAAACAAATATGTCTTTTTCCATTTGGATAAATACCAATTTAAAAATTAACATCATCAGTGATGTCGTCACTAATGTCTGTAAAGTTCTTCGAAGCGTCCTCTAGCTGGTTCATTTTACTATGAGAAAAAAATGCATCTTTCTTCAGAAACACTGAGATCTTAAAAAATAACGTTAGTTACTTAGTTACCAGTGGCGTTTAAGAAAATAGGGGACCTCGCCTTGGTGTTTCACTGTAGGTTACAGCAGCATTAAAACAAAAGGGTGAACGTCACGGCCTGATTGCACCTGTCTGGATGGTGAGGGTTTCCATGCGACGTGCGCAGCGCGATCTGGGAAGACAGCTGCTCACTTGCGTGGTTAATGCTTGCGAGGCAGGACCTCGCTCCAGGTAGGCAGTGTCTGTTCTTGCTCCTCTTCAGCGAAAAGAAAGAAAAGGCCAAGCTGGCATGTTTTGTCAGCTCCTGTGGAATACAGCCACGGAGTGACAGTTGTCATCTTGCCTACACTGCTGCACAGTCATATACATTTCCCTGACCTTTTATCTGTTCCTCCTTCAGCGGGGAAGCGCTATGAGCCGTGAGAAACCCAGCAGTTGTGGGAAACCCTTGAAGTTTTGCCAATAGATTTTAATAGACGGTAGTTAAATCTTTTCATTTTTTTTAAATGTTGTATTCATTTCTTGATTAGTGATTCAGACCTGCATTCCACTGTTGTTCGTCCTGATACATGCTCATTTATATAACTCCTCTTAGGCTGGCACTCTTGTCTGTCTTGTCTGAGTTGGTGGTGGAGAGGCATTAAGACATGCTTTTCAAAAGCATGCCTTCAGCTCTTGCATAAGTCAGGGCTTATTTCAAAACTGGGAGTGCAATGACTAAATATTTCAGAAATCTGAGCCTGTGTTGGTTTTTGGTTGGGTTTTTTGTGGTTTTTTTTTTGTTTTGTTTTGGGTTTTGTTTTGAGTATACATTGGCATTAGACGGTGCTTTCCTGTAAAATTATTTGGGATTCTTTCCACCAGCTGGAGCCTTTCCAGTTTGGTCAGAATGACCTTTTTTTATTGTAAGCTGAGCGTATGTTTTTTTTGCACCTGATATGTACTTTTTTTGCACTTACCCGTATAGATTAAACCTAAGGCCAGTCATTTTACATATTCTGAGACCTTTCACTCTAAAATGACTGTTGTACCTTCTACTGCAACTCAGCAGTCACGAGGGTGGGGGGAGGAGTGATCCCAAATTAACAGTATAATATTCAAGCACACTTGAAGTCCAGCTTGTGGACTAATATAGTTTACTGTTGGAATAAAGATACCTGTAGCGTTCTTCATACTGGACTTCTTATGAATGTAAACATTTGTTAATGTAAGCATTTGAACAACTTTAGAAGTAGTCCTCAGCCATTGCAGTTGTCCCCGAAGGGTTTTGTTGATTTTGATAATTTATAACATCACTTCCAGTTTCACAGTTTTTAAAAATATACTTCCCAGTTTTGGTGGAAGGAAACATTCTTGTAGGAGAAGTGAAATCACCATAAAAAGCATGTTATTAAGTCTTACAAGTTAAATGTTTTTATTTTAGCTTGTTACATTTGTTAATCATAGGAATGTGAATTAGTTAAACTTCCTATTCACGTATGTAGGATTTATTTTAGCAGATGAATCTCTAAGAAAAAGGTTGGAGATGTGTCAGCATCTCCTCTGGCTTTGTGAAAGGAAGATACATGTAGTTAAAAAGAATTATAGAAGAGAAGACATCAATAACTGTCCCCTTCATCCTTCTGGACAAAAAGCACACTGAAAGGGAAACTTCTTCAGGGGAAAGACTGGGATAATCAGCCTGGGGGTGATATTGAAGCTTCTTTGAATGTTCTTATTCATTTTCCTCTCGGGCTAAGTGGATGTGTCTTACCCTTCGTATAGTCACAATTAATGAAAAACCTATAGCCCTGTTCAGCACATCTGAGCATTTTTCGCTGCTTTTAATTGACTTATCCAGCATCTAGTGTGACTTGATGGACTTGGATGGCTTTCCTTTAGTCCCTGCCCTTCGAACATTTCTTTTTCTGCTAACATTTCACATTTGAGGTTTAATCTCTTGCAGCTTTATTAGGAATAAATTAGCTTCTACAAGGACTGAGCTGTGGAAAATGGATATTTGGATCTTATCCTAATACAGATGAACATTGCTGTTGCGGCTGGCGCTTTGGAGTGCGGGTCTCATTAATATACCCTGCACAGTCTGGTTCATGAGAGCAGCCTCTTCCTGCAGAAGATGTATCAGCTGCAGGGAGCGCAGACAGAACAGACTGATGGGTTTACTCTTAATTTTATATTCTATTTTTATTCCAAATGTTATAATACCCCAAACAAACACTGCTTCCTGCTGTCCCAGAGTCGTACTGCAACACAGTGGTCCAGGCAGCAGCTGGGACTCCTCCCTTTGACTTTCTCTGATGTCTTTGACTACGTTAGCCCGTTCCCTCACGTTCCTTGCACTGTACCCGGCAGTTCTGCATAGTCCAGTTCTTTCTCACGGGAGTCCTTTACTCTCCAGGTCCAGTTGGATACTGGAATTTTTTTGCCCACTGATAGGACAGTGTTTGGCCATGGTGTAATGTTCATTGTTTGTTTGTTCCCTCTTGTCCAACCAAGGGCTGTCGCCTGCTCTCTCAGTTGTTTTCAGCTCAGCTGTTTTTAATTTGCTTGAACAGAAATGATTTTGTGTCTTCTTAAGTCACCAGAGAAGAGGTAAAGTAACAAAAGCCCAAAACTGGGACCTGGATTAAATATGCACTCCTTCTGTGGTGGTTCCCCGTTTACAATTAAGCGTATTTTCTACATTTTTCTTTTGTGAGTTTCAAGTCTATTTAGCATAAAATGCTGATTTATAACATTCTGATTTCTCAGTCAAAAGTTGTACAGTAGTAAATCCAATGCCTGCCGAATTATGTTGCTTTACCACCGGTAGTGTTACCCCCATACCTGTAATCCCATCAGAAGAAATTTGTTAGGCTCGTTTGGCACTGCATTTTTTCATACACATGTGTACTGGCATTAATTTTATTAAGCTGCTGAAATTCTTTGTAAATAATGTTGTGTATTGCTTATTCCATTACATTGTGTAGGATCAGTGTCAGGCTGACAGGCCTGTAACTGTTCAGATTATCCCATTTTCTCTATTAATCACTTGGTACAGCAGCTGCCTGGTCTATTCTAACTCTCCCTGCCAAGGACGTGCAATATGTCACAAAAGAGGTGACATATTATACCTGTGACCAACTTATCGGTAGGCTTAGAACACAAGTCAAAGGCTCCAGATACACAGAGACAAAATCTCTAAAGACACTGCTTTTAGAAAAGAAGGCCCAATATAAAGTAGAAATGTGCAGAGGAGATTGGCCTGCGCCATCCTGGTGGTTCTTGCTGAAACAAACCCCCCAGAGGTTCCTGGAAATTCTTGTTAAGCCAAGGCTAGAATGGCCTATGGAGGCATCAATATATTCACTGCTCCAGTAAGTGATCAGTTTATTTTACTTCTCAATTTCTTCCTAAAATATTGGCAGTGAGCAGCAGGACAGCCATTTGGCCTGACCACTTTTGAATCCTATTTGGAACGCAAGCTAATTCCTGCGGTATGTGGAAAACTGCACTTACCTAGTGTGTAATGACAGCCAGCACGGCTTTTGTCAGACGTGCTGGAAATCACCCCGGACTCGGGCTGTCTGCTCACCTGCGGCACGGCCATCGCTCACTGCTGAGGCTTAGGTTTCACTGCAGAAGGCTGCTTTTCTTGGGATGATTTAACACACCACAGATCACTTCCAGGATATACGTATGAGTAGTAAAAGGGGACAATATCTCATGGCAACGTATAAAAAAATGTAATGTTATTTACAAATTTAGACAGGCAATATCATTCTGTTTGCTTATTTACAAGAAAAGTAATTTATCAAAACTCAGCAGTAAAGGAAGGGGTAATAGCTATTGAGCTACCATTTGATTCTTAATGTTTTTGGTTGGTAATTTATTTGTCAGGAAAATATTACCGTAAAATATAATTTTTCTGAATATGAACTACTAGGTAATAAAATGGCTTTTTTGGCCGATTGTATACAGTGGCCTTGTACTGTAGGGAAATTCATACTTTCTCAGCTGTTTATGGCTCGCTTTCTTATACACTGAGCCGTTGCCAGATTTGCAAAGTAAGTAAATCTATTTTAAGAAAGGAAGAGAAATCCCCACTGCTGTTTAGAGACTATGAAAATGTCTTCCAGCTAATGCTGGATTGTGCTGTGGTGTTCTTGATTCACCAAGGCAAGATTTTCTACCTTTCAGACATCTGGTGAAACTCAGAAGGAAAATGATGTAAAGCTGATGCTCAGGGTTGGTCCACTGGAATAATTTAATTTTGGACTCCTCTCCAACTGCTCTTATTCAAAAAAGCCTTTCAAGCAGTTGGAGACTAGCGTAGCAAAGAACTGTGTTATTTGGGGATGGATCTGAAATAGGAGTTAAGCAAAACTATCCTCTGCCTCCTCTGAGCTGGGCGGCAGAAATCTGCCAGCCCTATGACAGGCTCAGAAAATGCAGACACGTGGAGGTCCTTCTGTTTTCAGTGGTGGAGGATGCCTTATAGTTGCCTTACATATCAGTATATATCAGTTCTACATCAGTAGGCTGTTCCATTTCATATACAGATAGTGCTTGGTCTGAATGCTGCTGTGAGAGCTGCAGCGTGGCTTGTTCTGGGTAGCAGTGACAAGCTCTGGGGGTGAGCGTGGGCTGTGCGGGCTGGCGGCTCGTAACACACCGCCTCTCCGCTGCAGCCTCGGGACGGAGAGGCCTGCAGTGCCGTGCCTCTGCCCGCAGTTTGCCGGAGGCCACGGGTGGCACCACGGGGCAGGCTTGATAAATGGGGTGCCTCCAAAAGAGGGGTGTTTCTCAACAGATGTTTTGTGGCAGAGTGAACCACTAACCTGACGAAAGCTGGTGGTGTAGGGGCTAGTGCAGGGATGCGGAGGTAGAGAAATCGCTCTGAATTCCAGAGCTGTCACCTGCTGATCATCACGGATGATGTCTTGGAAGGACTAGAGATGAGGAGTTTATTAAACTGTGCGTTCAGGGGTTCTTCTCATGGCGTATTTCTGTAGTGCTCTGAGAGCCTTGCAGTGCTGAGGGGGGCAAAAGCACTGTTTAAGCTACAGAAAAGTTTGCTAATTAAAGACTATGATAGGAATGTAATCTCAGAGAAGCTCCAGAGAAAGGGAAATGTGTTCTTTTTACCTTTGTGTTTTGTAACTGTGCAGCTGAGAACAAAGGAAGAGGGGAAGAAACTCAATCTCAGACAGCACACGAGAGAAAACGGTCTCTTATTGCCATCATGTTTGGAAATGAAAGCTCATTGCTGGCATTTCTGTAAGATAAAAGAGGGAAGAGATTCCTAGAGGAAGCAAAGTAAGAGAGAAAAGAAAGAATTATATATATATTTGTTCCCTTGCCCAAAGAGAAGTTAACCTCTGAATGCCCCTACAAGTTATATAGCCCTGGGGGAAGGGCTGGGCCCTTGCTTTCCAGATCCCCAGAGGTGATTAATTGGAATAATTAAGGATAAATATTTTCGTTAAATATAATCTGTTTGTATGTTTTGTTTGGCTTATTTTAGTCTTTTTATCCTTTGCTTCAAGTTTTGCTATTCAACTCTGCTGAAATAAATATTAATCAAGCTGACAATGTGAACTAAGTTTTAAGTGGAATTCTGATTTATCAAACAAATCTGGGATACTCAGATGCTATTTTTGTGCTAAGCACTGAGGTGTAAGGATGAACTGGTAAGTGGTTAAATCATTCCTGGATGTCCTCTGATAGGAGGCTCAGCTGTAAAGAGTTGCAACACCAAAAAAAAAAAAAAAAAGTTGTGGTATCCATGTGACATCTTTCATCTAAAGACCAAATTTCTATTCCAAACTTCCTAGTGCCTCTAAAATTCAGATTTGTTTGCGATCTTTTATAATGTTGTGTTAATGATTTTCAAACATGCAGAAAGGCTGCCATCCTTTGGATTCTGCTAATGAAGTGCCTTGCCTTACTCATTGGACAGTGATTTAAGAGTGATGTTGCTATGATAACAGCAAAGGAAAAAGCAATTACACAAAACTGCGTGGCAGAAAGGAAACAAAAAACTTGCTCAAGGCTAGTGAGTTGTGCCTGCAATGAGGTAACTTGCATATATGTTAAATACCATCATTTTACTAGTGGTCTGTGTCCCCCTCCTCCTGGCTCAGCATGTGCTCACAAAGCGTGTGCTCAGCACCACTCTGCTGCCTGCGGGGAGGAGAGGGGCAGGTGTTCTTCATACCTGTAACTTCTGCATTTTGGTTTCTTCTCGGAAGTGCTGGTTCCTCCTCAGGAACAGGTTAGACTCCTCTGGTTTTGTTTCTGGATCACAGTCTGTACTTCTGCATTTTGATTTCTTCTCGGAAGTGCTGGTTCCTCCTCAGGAACAGGTTAGACTCCTCTGGTTTTGTTTCTGGATCACAGTCTGTACTTCTGCATTTTGATTTCTTCTCGGAAGTGCTGGTTCCTCCTCAGGAACAGGTTAGACTCCTCTGGTTTTGTTTCTGGATCACAGTCTGTTTCTTTTTCTGCCAGAGGGAGGGGTAAAGCACAAACCTTGGGGATCCGGCAGCAGTCCTTTCTGCAGTAGTATTTCTACAGGTACTGGGTAGCACAAGTTAACTCACGGTAAACAAATCTGTATTTAAGGATGTACCATAGGAACGTCTTCGCGCTGCAGAGAGAGCGTGTGAGGCGGCACGAGGAGGGGGATGAGCTGGAGCTGCCTTAGGTCCAGCCGCCCGGGATTGCTGTCAGCCCCACGGTGCCAGGCGGGCGCTGGCACGCGCAGCCCTTCCCCGCGGGCCCCGGAGAGCTCGCTGGCGTGCGGGTCCGCGCTGCGTGTGCCGGGGAGGCTGCCGGCAGCGCGCTCTCTAGTAAACGCGCTTGAGATGGGAAGCGGAGAGGAGCTCTTTCGAAGAAGCTCTGGTTCTTCAGACTGACTGAGGACAGCCAGCCCCTAGCTGGTCACCCGTCCCTTTCTCCGTCTCTTTTTCATGCCCTGTCCTCCTCTTTCAGTACCAGGAACATCCTTTACAGATCCACTGAGTGTTTAATTATTGCTAGCAGCTGTGAATATTAAATAACATTAGAAACCATGCGTGTCTGGGAGAGTAAAGTAATTCATTTTTGGATCTGACCCAAAAATTCTGGTTGGTCCCTTGTGATATATATAAGGAGAATGTCAGTAAGTTGGAGCAAAATCACTTGTGACAGACACACATGCACAGCTGTAGCGTGTTTAAAGTTATGGAGGGCTCTTAAATAGTCTTGAACTGCTGCCTTTTAGCTGTCCTGTAATGGAAACAAAATGAAACATTAATATTTAGCACTGAGCCCGATCTCTTTTTGACTGGCTGTTAGAATAAAAAAAAAGTTCCTTTTTTTTTTATTGCCAGTTGGAGAATATTGGCCAATGCTTTTGTAATAAAGAAAATATTTGCAGTTTTTCAGTTTTGTGATCTGTTGCTGGGATGGAAGGAAAGGAGAAACCAAAGATGAGCACTTACAGAATGAACTTGCCATTTTTCCATATCGGAGGAGTGACTGAATGAAGCTGATGAGCAGAAGCAGTGATGCAGAGCCTTAGGCAGTGACTAATGTTCAGTTGGTATTTTGCATCAGTGAGTATAAATGGACTGTGCAGGGTTGATGTAATACTCAGTAATCTCCTTTAGAAATTTGGAGTATGCCACGGGATGTGGAAAATCTCTTTACTGTCTGCATTGGAGGTGATTTCTTGTTCAGTGGGTTGAGTTGGCCACACTGCATCTCACTCCTGTAAAAGCTCGCCGTAGGTAGCCAGCCTGGAGGAGAGACGAAAGACTTGACAGTGCCAGAAGAGGAAAGCTGAGGACATGCTGCAGCATTTCTAAGAACAAATCTCTACTGATGGCTGTTGATCATGATATACATTTTTAATATAATTTAAATAGAGGACAGGCAAATTCCATATTGAATTGGCCTCACATTTCTCACATTAAAATATTCTTATCTACTCTAACAATTAAAAGGTAGTTAAATTAAAGGCTGTATTAACTTATCATAATTTTCCCAATCTTTCTGTATGCAAATAAGGAGATACTCAGTAGCTTGGAAGTAGACAGGAAAAAGCCACAGTAGTTTTCAGGAATACTTTGTGTAATACATTGCAATGCTACTATGCTGCATCATGTATTTTGCCCTGAATGTAATTGATACACCACAAAATATTTTGTAGAGCTTAAGGCGGAGTGGTGGACCTCGACACAAGTAGCCAAATCCCCAGGTGCTACGAACCGGAGTAACTCTGTCCCAGTCAAAAGACTAACCTGGCTTACACCGGCTCAAGTTTGACCTTTCATACGAAAAGATTACTGCCTCATGTGGCAGCCAACTTTTCTTTCCCTGCATTTTGTAAAATATAGATCTCCTTTTTGATGTGGGAGCTGTTATCTTCAGGTATCAGCAGGGGCTAAAAGCCACCAAATAAACCTAAAGGCTTTACAGCTAAAAGGTTCATTCTATTCTTTAAAAAGGGCTCATATAATTCCCATTACTGTCACTTGGAGTTACATATAGAGGATGCACAGCAAAGAAATTCTAGAACTTAAGAAAAATAACATTTTTTACTATGAAAAGGAATATAAAAGTTATCAGTGTCTTTTAATTCTTAAGCAACAAATAATGGACATACTCAGTTACAAAAATAATTTTTGTTCTTTCCGATGTTTCTTTAGTTACAATGTGAATTCCTTTAAATATTTATATTTAAATATGTAAATATAAATACGTAATATACAAGTATATAAATATAAACACATACATTTATAAATATAAATACAGACATACAAATATGTAAACATCCAAACCATACACAAATATATAAAATATAAATAAAGACATTTAAATATGTAAACACGCAAACATAAATATAAGTCTTTTGCTTGTATTTTGAAGAGTGCTTTCTTNGTCTTTATTCGCTTAGTAAATTGTGGGTTTTGATTGGAATCCTGTTTTGGGACTCAATCATTTATCACAGTCTCTGACACTGCGATACACAGGTTTCCTCTGTGACCTGGAGTCAGGGGGGGCGATGGTGGGGGCGTGAGTGCAGCTCTGCCGCTGCACTTGCCCCAGGTGAACTGCTCCGTAGTGAATTTGGGAGGAGAGGGCAGAGGAGTCCGCTGCAGCAGTGTTGTCTGGATGTGAGGCCACGAGAATTAGCTACACAAAGCTAAATTCCTCCTCTGCCCCGGTGCCTTTTCTTTTGTACCTCTCCTGAAGCAGTCCCTGCAGCGTTCCTCGTTACTGCACTGAGGCGGCTGGATTATGCACGTGGCGTACAGTCAGCGCTGAGAGGCTTTGTCCTTCCAGAAGGCTTTAATTTTGTGGAGCTGTTGCCTGTCGGGGAAGCTGGGGTGTGAGAAAGGCGTGCGTAGCCTCCCTCTTCACGGGCGGTCGTGTCTGCTGGCGCGCGGCGGTGGGCCTGCCTGTGTGAGGGGCAGTTCCGCTTGTTCCGCCTCGTCATGGCGCAAAAAGTCTCCGCTTGGCCAATTATTCCTTATTGCCAATTAACACAAACTCCTGATGACACAAACTTCTGGCCTCAGTCTCCAGCCGCCTGTGGCGGGCAGCGCGGGGGCTGTGACCGGCGGGTTTTGGCGGGAAGGGGGCTGTGTGGGGCCGGCCGGAACCGGTTCAGACCGGCCTCAGGCGGCGCGCGGCCCCTCACAGCCCAGCCTCGCTGCCCAGAGCCGGACTGAAACGCCAGGCCCGAGAGCCGTAAGGTCACGTCGCACTGAGGCTGCAAAGTAAGTTATTGTTGTAAGTTAGAAACAACCTTTATTGTTGAAGAGAACAGCTTAAAGGCATGGTCCGTAAGGACTCAAATGTCAGACTTGAAAAAAAAGAATGCAAAATCTAGTGCTTTTATCAACATTTTTAAAGCAGTTGCGTTGTGGTGGAGCTGACTCATGACTTTTTTCAGTTCTTTTTTCAGTTTGCTTTTTAGAGTTTACTTTTTATGAGCCAGCTAGGCTGACTATCCAGAACTCCCAGTAGCATGAGAAGAGCTCTCTGGGAAAGGAAAATGTATTACTTGGAATTTTATTGAAATCCAGGTCATTGTGAGGGTGAATTTAGGCTTCTCTTTACTCTCTGTAAGGAGAGTCAGTTAGACCTGGAGAGTTAATTAGGAGCTGTCTTTGAGGGTCCTTACGGTCTTGCATGCCCTCGCTCCCTGGGCACCTCGCTCCCTGCGGGTAGTGGATGCGCCGGTGACCGTGGTCGTCTGGAATCGCGCCAGCCCTCTGTGGGCAATGGACGAGGAATTTCGGCTAAGGAAATCAGTCAGGGACCAAACCAGCCTGTTTCCAAATGCCGCATACACATATAAAATATGAAATAAATATGTATCGAATTAAGTAGTGGTACGATTCCAGTAGCAAGGGTGGAATTCGATCACGGATGAGCCCGGCAGTATGCTCTCATCGGTATTTCCCTGATGTCAAGCTAAAGGCAAAGGCTTAGGGATGAACCCCCATTTTTTTTTGCTGTGAGCAGCTCTGAGCAGCGCAGGCGGTGATGTACCGATGTAGAGAGAACGGGATGAGCGAAGGGGGAAGCCATCTGCTGTGGGGTGCGCTGGGGGTGCGCTGGAGCCAGCTTCTCGGGGAGCGTCAGCTGCCCGCTGTCGTGTGTCACCTGCGGCAGAGCCAAAAAATGATGCACATCTCCAGACGCTCCACCAGATGCTTTGGCCACGAGATTGTGTTTCCTCTCCTAATCTGATTTAAGATATTCAGGTGTGTTTTGCTTCAATAAATAACCTCTTAATATAAAAGGATTGCTATTTTGTCATTGTGCCAGAGATGAAAAGGGCCAGAGAATAATTATATAAATGAAAAAAAAAAGAAAAGTAAGGTTATCTGTGTGATTATGAAGCTAGGTAGTTTCATAAATTCTAAAATGTAATGTACTTCTGATAAAAATGAAAGTATGGACAGATTATTTTAGTCGTTTCATGGCAGAAGTTTAATCAGACAGCTGTGTACTACAAATTAGCCGTGTTTTCCTGCTCTGTGATCATCTGAAGTGGTCGTATCAGCTATAAGGGAACCCACCCAAGCCTTCAGGGTGACCTCACTGGTGTTGGGAAGGTTGGAGGTGGGAAGCTGGTGGAATGCTCTGTTGTAGAAGTCCTCTTCAGCAGTGCACGACTGCTGACGAGATGCAGTGCTGAAGCAGCAGCGTAGCAGTAGCTTTTACAATCCCTTTCCTCTTCTGGTCTGACCAAGTTTGTGAGGGAAGTGTGTGGTCACATATGCAATCCTATGAACGTGGGAATCTCAGCAAATATATTCACATAGCGCATATAAACACGAGGTTGCTCGGTTGCTGGACACTTGTGATGTTGCTGCATTTACTCTTGAGTGAAGGCAATAGGGGCATTGGCATTTCTGGCAAAGAAAATACTGGAATCAAAATCTAATGGGCAAAACTGGAAGAATAAATCTGTCCTTGGTTTGCTTCCAGAACAGATACCCACAGGGCTTATTTGAATATGTGAATATGACTGCCTGAATGTGTCTGCTTGTGTGTCCGTATTTTTCTTCTAAATTGCTGTTATATTTTGAGGAGAGAAAGAGCATCTGGTGCATCAGAAGGACAGCGCTATATGGAGTTTTAGTGCTGTAGGCTGTGAGTTAAGTCGCTCGCTGTGGGAGTCCACAGATTGCCCCTGCCTTGGTTGGGAACTCTGAGTTGCAGACCCATGTCTGCATCTTGGTACCAGACAGGACTAATGGGCTGGCCCCAGAATAAAAGCACAAACAAATTCCAGAGCTTCTCACTGGGAAGTCACAAGTAGGCTCAGAAATAGGTTCTTCGAAGGAAAGCACAGTTTATTCATTGTTTTTCTGGGCACTAGCATGTGAAATTTAGGTTAGAATGGGAGTCCAATGAATCCATGCACCTAAAGTGTGGTCAGTTTATAACTCCTGTTCAGGCTAATTACCTTCATATTTGGAGCGCACAAGAAAGGCAGATTTAATTAAATATATTTTTCGTAGACTACTTCTCTCTATGCTTAGCTATATACACCAGTGGTTTCATAAGGTTTCATTAGCCCATAGGAGGGCTTGTTGGCAGAAACAACGGAGCACTGTTAAAGTTAGTGTGATGTATTGCCTATGTCAGTACGAACATCTGTACAATGGGAAAAAATGTATGCGCTTTGGAAATGGGAGCTAATGAAATGAAATTACCAAGATGAAACATGAGCGATTCCAGCGAAAGCCACATCCGTCTGTGCAGTGATGAATGCCTCCCCGCAGGTCCAAGTGGAAAACAGGGCAGAGCAGCAGCGTGTGCTCCCTGCTGCTTAACTACGGGTTGAACTGGAGAGCCACTGGGCTGCTGCCTGGGAGCAACACTTGAATAATGAAAGAAGGCGAGCTGGTCATAGCAGAGGTGCATGCTTCCTGCTTTCTAGCAAGGAGGAAGGGGAAAAAAAAAAGGAGAATGGAAAAAGAGAGAGAAAAGGAGTAACTGTCTAGTAATGACTCAAGGTCTGTATTTTTCCCTTTCATTCACTTCAGTGAGATTTGGTAAGTTGTGGTTTTCTACAGACAATTCTACTTTGAAGGTTTTTCAATTAAGTTACTTAACACAGAATAAGCCCTGAGAGTATCTTGAGGTGAAGACGAAGAGAAATGTAGCATGCTGATATGCCAATATAACTAAAATACTAATACTACAATGATTTTGGATTCTTTTAACATTATATGTACTTACTCTTTTCTTTCTATTCACCCATAGGTAAAATTTTAAAAAAAAAAAGCTAACTGGATGTAGAATAAAAAGGCTAATTAAATCTCCTTCCCCCGTTCCTGCTCTTACCTAGTCCCGGGGGAATAAAGGGTGCTGCAGGGGATCACTGATTGAGTCAGGCAGAGATCTGCAAAGCTGTGAGCATGTTTTGTAGAGTTAATTCTTGGATTTCTAAGTTGAGCATGAAAGGTAAAATCATGGCTTGCATATTCTTACTGCTGCTAAGATGGTAGTCTAAAACCCGAGAACTCCTTTGTGGCTCTTTCTTGTCAATAGAGTAGCAGGCAGAATTTCTGCTAGCAGGCTGCAGAAATGTTTATCTGCAATTTCCCAGTATATTTCCATGAGCTTCAGAGGAACTTACTTTATAGTCCCAAACCCATTTTGTCATCTGTTCCTTTCACTTTCTTATCTCTTGCTTTTACTTTTTTAATCTTTCTTTTCTTTAAAAAAAAAAGATGAAAAATATGCACAGGATTTAAAAAGTGTGCTTTGTTGCAATATGTACTCTTAACATACTTACATTTACACCTTGTTGCAGCAACTGGAATCTTAATTTATGTTACTTTCAAATTTAAGAAACATGAAAATAGCTCCCCAAAATGTGTTTTTAAGTTTTTTAATATTCTGAAACCAAATAGTAGGTAACAAGTGTGGTAAAAGCATGAACTGCGTCCTATGGTAAGGTCTAACTTTATTTGATTCATTTTTCAAGTTACTGAAGTGATATGGCATGAGTATTTCGAACGGAGTTTGCTGGTCTACATTACTGGCAAATATTCCTATAGCTATATAGTCAGCTATACAGCTGACACCATAGTTTATTGCACATTATGGCTTTGATATTTACCATTGTCCCAGTACCTCTTCCTTTTTTATTTTCTGTCTTGGGAACATCGTAACTGATAGGATGGTTTGTCACCTCTTGTCTCAGATAATTACAGTCCTTTGAAACTGCCATTCTAAGCACCTCCTCCAGGTATCATGTCTAGTTTTTCCTAATTTGGAAATCATTATTTATGGCTTTAAAACACAAATACAAATTGCTGATGTAGTTAATCAGTGATTTAGGAAAAGGCTGATAGCTCATCTAGTTAAGGGTTTAGACTTTTGTTTTTGCAAACTGGGTATTATCAACGCATTTGCTTAACACTTCTCAGAGTAAAACTGGAAGACTGTTTGAAGAAAATATATAATATATAATGGGTGAAGTGAAAATTTAACGTTGTCTGTTGTGTCAGTATCTTCTTTTTTAATCCCGAGTCTCTCAAACTTGTTTTGACTTTGCCTTGTTTTTCTTGGTTTATTTATAACTTTTGTTATATCTTTTGCTTTACTGTATTCTCACAAAACGCAGCGCTTGTTCTGTTGTTCTGGCCTGCAGACTTTTGCGGGAAGCACTTAGGACATTCTGGGATTCCTTACCGTTGCCACATTGCTGGATGCTAAACTCAATCTCTTTAGCAGAAAGTTTGAAAATCCGAGGCAGGCAGAGTGCCATCTTATTATAGCAACATGAGGTTTTTGAGGTTAACTTTGGGGTACTCGCCAATACCATATAAGCTTTGTTTAGGTACCATTTACTCTTTAAAATAACTGGCTGTTGTTTCTTTGTTTTTGCATCATCATCTTTTTACATCATCATCATTTACACAAAAGAAGATTTTATTTCCATGTTATCTTCTTTTCAGGAATAATCCCAACATAATTTTCTGTTATTTCCGCCATTTCTAAAATTTATTGATGAATGTTTTGATATCAGGAAGGTGGCAAGATGGTTTTAAATGGTGAATTCATCAATAATCATGAAGTGTGTTTTTCTGACTACTGTTACTTGTCTTTAATCACTATTCAGATTTGCAACCACAACAAATTTTCCTTTCGTTCATGCTTCTTTCCTTTCTCATGCCTTTTTTGTGCTCTCATTATCAGATGGCCTAGGTATCATCTATAATCTGGAAAAACTGCCGATTAATTTTGCTTAATACATATTTCTCTAAGTTCTCTAATTTTCCAGAGTAAGAGCCCTTGCTAGAGATTTGGGCCAGGTTTTTTTTCTCTTCATTTCTCCGCTTTCCCTTTAACATGGAGTGAATAATGAGTGAGTATAATCTCTTCTATCTCTTTTTTTGCAGTAGTTTTCTCTCATGTTAGACTTGTGTTTAACTGTTAGTTTTTGGAGGAAGCTTTTTTCCTCTATTTCTGATTTCCCTCATGACCACTGAAGAAAAATGCAATGTTCCACCTCACTTTTCGCCTTACTTGAGTCCCTTTCACTCTTTCTTTGATGTTTTACATGAACGATTCCCAACTCCTTTAGAGCCAATTTTTGCTACTACTGTCTTCATCTTTCTGCAAGTTGATGGGAAGCGAAATAGAAGAAAGCAAGGTCCTGACTCTGCTCACGCATTTCTTGGCAGTAAAGACGCTTACGTGTGTACACAGACCTGGGCTGAAGTATTTCCTGCAGGAAGTTTATTTCTTCCTCCCATGAGCAAAGGTGCTGGAATAGATACTGAGCTGCGGAGTTAGTTACAGTCTCTATAATGCGTTGCTCTAGGGACCACAGAAAAAGTTGCCTTCCCTTGCTCAAAGCAAATAATTTATTTAATGATGTAGCTTATCTCCCTACTCTCCAGGCGCTTATCTATCCGTATTACTCTTGTATTATTTTCAAATGTATAGTGGGCAATTGTCCCATTGTCATTTTTAGCTTTCTTTTCTATCTTTCACGTGCACTTCAGCTTTCTTTCGTAAGGCCTTCTGTGTCTTTTTTTATAGTCTCACACATTTGGGATTCCAAGCTCCTTTTTCCGCTTGGATTTAGTATTCCCCTAATCAGCTGCTTTTGTCAGTAGGCATTTGTACGTATTCCTTGTTCACTAAAAAAGAAAAATTGTTCCTGACTCAGCACATAAATGTCTGATTTACCTTCTTTTGTCCTCTCCGTGCAGTGCCATGAAGGAACCTCCTAGATAAACTTTTATAATCTTTTTAAACAAGCCCTTTAAAATTTATTTTTCTCTCCTTGCTGTAGCACTAATCTCTGGGTTTTTTCTGGTGGTTTTTTTTTTTTTGTTTTTTTTTTTTTTTTTTTGTAGTTTTTTTTTTTTTTCAGTTGTAATCTTTGAGGACCTAAGTCTTTAAATGTTTGTTATTAGATAGTATTAGCTAAAGGCTATTCCTCCTATGAATGCCTCACCGAGGATATTTGCAGCACTGGACTCTGGTGACCTCATCCTGGAGCATGTTTCTTGCTCTTTTTATGAGCAGACCTCGTACCTGAACAAAGTTGTATTGATTTCAGTAGAACTTGCATGTATTGCATAAACAAGCTAATGGATTGTAGCTAACCTCACTGTTAGGAAAATATGAGTAGTGAAATCGCAACTGAAGAGCCGGGCAGGACGTCAAATAAGGGCAAATAAGTCTGTGCCATCCCTTGGATGGGGCTGCTGCTGCTCGCTGTGGGGCACGTCTGTAGCCAAGCAAGTAAGAAGCTGTGGGTGGCAACAACCCAGGGAAGGAATGTGCAGGGAGAGGGTCTCCAAAAGCCAGAGTGTTTTACAACAAGCTCTCAGGAAAGCTTTATTTGTCTCTGTTCGTACAAACAGCAAAAGTAAATAATTTCCTATCATGAGTTCTTACAGTCTTACCCTTTCCTGTCCTATTATTTTTCTGAAAAGGTTTGATGGCAGCGCGTATTTCCTGCGATGTGTGGTAGTGAGTTTGCCAGTAGGCTGTTAACGGCAGGGAGAAGTAGACACCGGGGTGGGTGTACTGGCATTTAAGTCTCTCTTATGATACACACATGACGGTTGTAGTAATACCACATAGATCATGCTTCCCTGGTATACATTCCTATATCCTAATAATATGAAGCCCCTTAAGGACTTCCCGAACCACGCATTATGTCTATGTATTACTTGGTCTTGGTTGGCTTTTTTCCCTCACATGTGTCTGAACACTTTTTAAAATCCATTTATAACTTTGGCATGTATACAATTTTGTTGCAAGGAGTTAAAGAAAAATTACTCATCTCAATTTCCTTTCCGTGTTGCCCTCATGCGCAGGATAAAATCAATGTTATCTTTGTGTAGTTTTTGAACACTTGAAATTAGCTGTACTGAGAAATAGATCTTTGAATGAGATACTAAATTATAGAAATTATATGACACTTTGACTAATATTTATTATTAAAGTGTGACCATCTTTAACCATTAAATTTTATTATTAGCCGTATATTCAGCTTTCTTACAGTTCTCAAAGCAGTGCACCCAAATATTTTTTCTAGCGTATTCAAAGCTTGTGGTTAAAATGTAATTGAACATCTTATAGGGCTACCTACTGCACATTGCAGCAAGCATCCTCTGGCAGTAAATACTGTGCCAATGAACTATCTAACACGAAAATCCTTTTTTTAAATTCCTTTTAGGAGAGATGCCACAATATAATTAGAATGTTACAGAGTACAATTGCATTTACACTCACTAGGATTGTTTTCCTAAGTGAAATTAAACCTATTTTAAGTCTTGTCTTATCTTTACAGGGCATGTAAATATGCCTTTCACATGAGCAGAGATCCCCGATTTTCATCAGGGGCCGGGGCCTGGTTGCAGGGTGCGGTACTCCTTGCTGCATTCCGACCGCAGTGTAGAGATGTTCTGTATTTGCTGGCAAATACAGAGGTGTGATGCACCTCGCTGAGTGTCCAGAGGGAGTCTCTGACATTATTTAAGTATGTATGTGCACTTTTCCAAGTTTTTAGCAGCTTGGTAGTTATTGAATGGACACCAAGGGACATATTTTCAAACTGGGTTTTAACCTCTATCTGTAAAAACCACATTTACTTCTACTGAAAGACATTTTTACGTGCAAGTTGGGTAATTAAGTATTTAATCACCCTTTCTCAAATGAAAATAATGTTTTCTGCACAGAAAAAGAAGCAAAGGTTAGAGGCTTCATTCTATTTGCAAGCTTGATATAGAGTCTGAAATTACTTGTTTGCCTTAAACATAAATGGATGGTAAATCCCTTGAAAATATGTTTTGCCAGGTGTCCCGAAGAGAAGGATCCAAACTAGAGCAAGTCAATGAACTGCAGAAATGACCTTGGTTTATCCACTAGCAAAAAGATCTGTCTAGCATTTGATAACAACGTCCCAGCTAATCCATTTCTGTGGAAATGATGTGCTGTTTGTAAGCTCTCAAAATTATAATTGAATTATTTCAATTGCTGGAAATATCACCAATATAAAGTCCCTATTTTCTGATCATTTTAGTGAAAGATACTCACGGATTTGGAGTGAATGGGAGTGATTCCAGGACTTAGACAAAGGGCGTGTCTCTCTACAGGGGACTTGTGAGCAACTTAGTTTCTTGATAGCTCATGGCAATATTAATCAGCTGGATATATAGATGACTTCTGTCAACTCATCATTCATTGCTTCCAAGCAATGGCTTGTGGGACTTTCAAAGATGTTGAAAGTTTTGCCTGAAAAGTGGCAGCGTTGTTTTGTTTATAGGATTGTACATAAAACTTATACTGAGCTGATACTTGTAAAAGATCAGTCTAAATAAAAGCAATTTCATCTTAGTTATTTTAGAAATATGTCCAGTGAATAAAGCCAGATGTACTAACCTATGAATGGGAAGGCTCCCATTTTTAATTATCCCTCACATTCCCTGCAGAGATTCTGTGGCAAGCTAAGACAATGAGAGAAACTTCATTTTGATCTAAATATATATTTCAATTCTGGGATATATAGTCTCTGTTTTTTTATGCTATTGGCAGTTTCCTTACAAGGAACATTCCTGTCCTTAAATGTGTCACTACATTCACCCAACCGGTGGTCGTATGCTTAGCTGCCCTTAAAGACAGTGACTCCTGCATTTAAGGGAACCTTTATTCCTTTTTGTCACCACAATGCTAATACTGAAAGCCAGCTGAAAAAAAGGGAACAGGTACTGCTAAGGGAGAAGTGTGCTCTGGAGGATTTTTCTATTGAAAAGAAAGGCTGCAAGAGTCAGTTGAAGCTGTAAAGCTGATTTACAGTGTAGTGGATGACAAAATATAGCCCAGAATTATGCATATACCATTCATGTTGTGTTCATTATTTTCAAAACTGCCTTCTATGACTTCAGAAGATGATGGATATTGCCAGGTGCTTATATAATTCAGACTCTATGAAAATTAATTTGGTATCATGCTCTGACATTTGAGACTACTTTGGTATTATAAATGCTTATGGTTACTTCAACTTTGTTGGTGCTTGCATATAAGTCAGTACAACAAGATGTATTATTGTTTGCCTTAATAAAGAACAGTTTAAAATTTTGTGGCTTGCTACATTTCTGTTTTGTTTTGGTTTTTATAAACACTTCCATTGCATGAGAAAATCTACTGAAAGCATGGCATAGGCAAGGTGTGTAACAGCTGGAAAATAAGTACTTTTTCTATGATTGCTACTTCAATGAGATATACACAGAGCGCGCTTCAGAAGGTGCCATCCCAGATTCCTTCTCATGGAACTTAAGCTCCTGCTAACAGTGAATGAGATTGGCTGGGTGAACTGGCTTCCAGTCCTCTTTTTAAGGATGTATAGCACTTACATTTGCTTGAAATAAACTCATGCTGGTATGATTCATATGAAAAAAATATATATTTAGATTACTTACCATGATTCTGATTTTCCAGTGCAAACCTAATGAGGCCATAAATTAGTTTTAGGAAGATAATCTCGGGAACATCCATTTTGAAGGTTGTGGTGAAAATACCTGAGGTTTCTGAAATGTACCTCCAGACATGGCACTGGCTCTTCTGAGAGTTTTCATATGGGTTCCAGCTTTGCAAACTTTTCCAGACTTTTAAGTACCTTGAAGTAAGATATTGGTCAAAAGAGCCTGGAGACCCAGAGCTCTCTGTGGTGCCGTCAGTGACCTCCTGGATTCAGTTATCTCTAGATCAGAGCTCTGGCTTCAGTGGCTTGGTACAGCTGGGCAAGGTGTGGCTCCAGGTTAGCAAACCTCATTACTCACTGACCTTAGATTCATCGGGTCATACTTTGTGAGTGTATGGGTATGTATTTCTTTCTGTCTTGCTCTGTGAACTTTTGATCCTGTTGACTGATTTTGTCATATTTGACAGAGTAGGGTTGTCTAGTATACTTCAGTATTTACACATTTGGGGACAGAGGGTAAAGAAAACTTTCAAGTGGCCTCACAGGTGTCCCACTGAAGAGGAAGGTTGTGAAGTGAACTCATACAGGAGAGAACCCCAAGGCAAACAGACTTTGTAAACATCCCTACTGCAGAAAAAGCTTCAGCTGACCAGAAGGAAATTTAACAAAAAGCATATATCCATTGGAAAGCAGGCTTTGCTACTACTAAGAATCATGGAAATACTTTTCCAAGTCTGAATCCTGTGAAGAATGGGGCATGCACATTGACAGGAAACTTGGTTTCACTTGCTCATTTTAAAGTTTGTCTTTTCTTTAATTAGAAGCTTCCATTTGAAATTTTAGAAAATAATCACCTTTTTTTTTTTTTATGTGACAAGGAAAGCTGTTCATCTGAAAAAAGTGGAATTGTTTCTGCTGAGCTGTGGTATTGATTGTTTTCAGATAAATTCCATTCTGTGTGTGTGACATAATTAGTTTCCAGACTCATTGCATAGAAATTGCAAATAAACTTTCTGGTAATGGAAGACAGCAGTTTCTGATTGCAAGGGATAAGCTAGAGTCCCCAGGCTAGAGTCCTCTCTTGGGTACTCCTTAGAGATGCATCTGATTTTTCATCTTTGAGATTAAATGATATATTAAACAAATACCATCTCTTGTATACAGAATGATGTTTGGTAGTGCTTCACTCTCTGTTTATTGTTTCCATGGTCATCTGAGATTGTAATGCTTTGCTACAGTTCTTCACATTTCCCCCGATTTTTTGAATGTTCATGTCGGAAATGGAGTGTGATATATCTGGTTTGAGAATGGCTTTCCAATAGTTTGTATTTGATTTACTAGGAAACCCAAAGTATCAGACTGTTTTTTGAAATCCGTTATATTACATTATATACAGTTTTCTGTCTCCTTTTGGAAAGTCACAATACCTAAAATAGAACATTCATCTTATTGATGCTTATATAGGAAATAATGTTCTGTTCCTTTAATAGGATTGGCTGTCTTTGATACAAAGTTTCTTTCCTAAACCAGAGTGAAATAATGAAAAATGGGTTTGATACTTTCTAAAACCGTATTCAACCTTGTAATTGTTGTAGTGCGTTGGTAAGTAGGAATCCTTGGTTCCAGAAGGCAGTTGTCGTAAAGGTGGTTTTCTAGAACGGGAGGCAGGATGGAGAAAGAGAGAGACACTGTTGATAGCAAAAATATTTTTTTAGAAAGAATAAAAATATTAGAGACTGTATACGTGGAAGTCAGATCCTTACCTGGTTTAAGACAACGTGAGTCTGGTGAACTCCAGTATCTGGGGCATAAATGCGTATCCAGACTCTGCTCTAGTTTGTACAGGAATGTTCGACAGTTTTATTGATAATTAGAGATAATAACACTACTGTATGAGTTGCCCTTCGTGTACATGTGAGCTCCTGGCAGGTCATTAGGGCTTAGCTACTGGAAGTTAGTCAGGAATATACTTTTCCTCTGTGCTGCTTGCCAGTTACGTACAGGTGTATACTGAAAGATGCTTTTAGCTGAAGCTTTTCTAGTCAGCCTGTTCAGTTCGTGAGATCCAGCCGTGAAAGGCTGCCTCTGGGAGTGTCAAATCCACGGCACCGAGTGCTTAGTGCAACAGCCTTCCCTTTTATTTCTTACCATACTACCGTTCGGGGGGAGGGGGGAGAAATTATTTACAAGTTGTGAGTAAGCCATATCCAGAAGTGAGAAAAAAAGAGTTTCACAATTATTCGTAATCCAATTATGTAAATAAGTACTTGGTTATGAAAGAATGAGACCCTTGCCACATTTACAAATCTGAAGCAATTTGTGATGCTTTCAAGTGATACCCATCTGTATTTCTCACTTCATCCATAAGAGACGTTTTTGCAGTATAAAATATTTTGTAAGTGCATCGGAAGTCTTTGCATTCTAAGCAGTCATGTGCAAAGAGAGCTACTCCTATTACACCCTGCTTGGGAAGGGCACAGCATCATAGGAAAATTGCTGTCATGCTCATAGTCTGACTCTCTTCTTATTTTAAAGGCTGTAAATCAAGGTTAGATATTAAAAAGCAAACAATCTATTCTGGAGGAAAAATGTTTTTAAGTGGCTAAAGAATTTGGCCCATTGGAACAGCTTTTCTAACAAAATACCTGCTTTCTGTAAGAAACGGATTGTGATGTACTGTGTTTTCAGGTTGTACATGCCTCCAGGTATTATATTTTCTGAAGAAAAGATTTACTTATGATGGCATTGGAATTATGTTCTCCAAATACGCATTTATGATATCCAGAGGATGGATTCTACCTAAATAAGAGTGGCCTTAATAAGTTCAGATCTATGCAAAGTTTTGAAGTGGAAATCAGTGAAGTACTCGTGTTAGCTAGGTGCAGGCTGAACTGGGTAAGAGGGATAAAAACTATGTATTTCGAAGGCAATATTGATACGTCTTAGACCATGTTCAGATATATTTATAGCGGACAATATCTAGAAATCAGGCTTTTATGTTTAAATATAGTTGCTACTTGCATAAACAGGTTCTCAATCATTTATCCCACTATACCACCTTTAGTGGACAAATTTATTAGACTGTTTTCTTGTTTCTTGTTTTATGCTTTTCCTCATTAAAATTTAATGAAAAGTTAAATGCAAAAGAGAAATACTTTACTGTTATATTGAAACTGGTGTTTACTCGTCTGAGGCTGAATTTCTAATGCTACATCTGTTCCTTTCTGGTTTATAGACAGAACAGTATCAATATGCATAATTAAGCAGGCTGAATAATTTTCAGGATATCCACACACTTTTGGTTGCTTATAAGTTGGCTGGATGAAGCATTTGATTGATTTTTTTTTTTTCCCAGGCTTGTTTCTGGCTAACATTTTTTTGTTCTTGATTTGTTTTTTTCCTTCAAAGTTTCAAGTTTTAATCAGAGGAGCTTCTGAGGACCAATTGAAAATAGCTTATTATTGTTCTTAAACATTGTTATAGTAGTTTTGAACATTCTCGCACTTCAGATATCTGGTGCAGAATGTGGAAATTTGGCAGTGAGTAATTCTGAAATGAAATTGTTCCTCTTTCCATGTTTATGAAAAAGAATTCATAACTGTGTAATGTACAGCTCTTCTGTGTGCTTGGTAGACTTTATTACACGTTCACCTTGATTTTCAGAGCACTCCCGCCTCACAGAGAGCCCAGACCAAATAGACAATACTCGGCAATTAAAGACTGGGTCATATTGTAGTCCTAAAGTGGGTAAAATTAAGGTTGTAAGGGCAACCTATTTTGGGCATTTCTTTGAAGTGCTTGATTTTCCAGCTTCTTTTGAAATGGTTTTTGTGGGGGACCTTACAGAAGTACAATCGCATGCTGCCGTTTTGCCATGCACAGTGGGAAATAACAAAGGAGACTAGCCAAGAGCTGTAAGGCTGGTTTTCAAAGGCTTTCAAATGTTACTGTTACTGGACCTATAAATATTGTTTAAAAGCCTTTATGAAAGCAGTTTTCCCCTGGGGGTGCTGTACAAAGCAGCAATGTTCTGTAGTAGAATGTAGCCTTAATACAAGGCTTTTAAATATTGTTACTTTCCTCACTGTCTTTATTCTAAAAATACTGAATGAAAACAATTCTGACGTGTGCTTTTTTTTTTGTCCTGGATCATGTCTAACTGTGGATGTGGGTGACTGGTACTGGCTAGCTGTATGTCATGCAGCTGCCAAGTGATAAGATTAAATCATGCAAGACAATAAATGAAGACGCCTCACTATTTAGTGAGTAGCTTAGTTTCATGGGGAGATTCCTGTATTTTTCTTTCAATTCCATCTGCATTTTCAGTGTCAGAGCTGTCCAGACTGTGTTTGTGGCTGCTTGAGACACCTTCTTGTTCCCATATGCCTCTTTTTCCTCCAAAAGAGTGTAGGTACAGCTAAGTATACTGTATTTCTCTGGGGAGGTTGCATTCAAGCCACAGCCTACTTTAAGCATCCTGCTTTGAGGAGAGATTTGGTTGCCTGGAAACTACAGCTGGTCAAACTGTGGAGTTTCAGCTCCAGAGGAATTTGGGGTTTTCTTTTTTCTCTTTTGAGTTGGAACAAAGACTGCAGAATTTCTTACAAAATCACCAAGAAGTGGTCAATTGAGACATTTCATTGCAATATAATCCAGATGCTTAATTTAGAGTCTGGTAGAGGATATAGAACATTTACATGAAGAGTTATTTTGGTATTCTATTCTAGAAAGGTTAAAATGGATCATCTTGAGTTTATCAAAACACTTTTACACCTCCTATTTGGAAAACAAAGCTTTTGTAGGAAAATGTTTGTATGGCAAGCTTCATTTTTGGCAAGATATTTTTCTCAGTGGAAAAAATGTTCAGCTGGAAATTTTTAGGAGGTTGTACTTGTTTCTCTAAGTCCAGCTTTTGGCTTTCTGTTCATGCTTAAGCCAGTCCAGTGACTTTTTAATCCTTGCCAATTATTTTTTCAACTCGCAGCATTGCGTATTTCTCCCCTCTTTCTTTAATGTCTAAAATTTGAGAAATACTCTGTCCTGTCAGCTGCCATGTAGAGAAGATGAGAACACGTGTTCAAGAGAGAGGAACGCATTACGTGATGGTATCAGACGCAGCCTGCTGCCGTGGCCTGGGGAAGGCTTCTCGCCACCCTCTGCTCCTTGTGAACGCTCCGGGATATCTGTGGAAGTTGCAGGTGCCGGGGCGTGGTAGGGAGCTGCCAAGCCTGTCACCCTCACAGTGACAAAACAACCTGGTGTAGCCTTAAACAGACTTTCCAACGGGCTTAGGAAACGTTACTGTTCTGTTGGTGTGTCTGCTGCACATGGATGTGTCTCCCCTGCTTTTAAAGGCTGGTCACAAGCCTGCACAGAGGCAGTACTTTCAGTCTGGGGTGATGTATATACTGGCGTATTTGATAGTAGTTGGATCAAAGTACCAGAAATCGTGCTCTGTTGAGCTCAAAATGGACCTAATGCAAAGGAGATTCTCTTGTATTTCTTGAGCTTCGTGATCTGCTTTTTTCGTATCTGCCTATAAGCTCCAGTGAAGGGGATGTAGATTGATGTTTGGCACTTCTTTGACATTGTGCTGGTACTAATATTAAATTGTGATGAAGAGTATATATGGAGTTTCTGAAAATTAATTACAGGAGAACTTCTCATAAGATGCAGGATGACTCCTTTTTCCCCCCTTCTTAGTCATTTGGTTTCATCCTAAGTTGTGTTACTGACAAATTTGTATACGGCAGGTTTTTTGTTTTTATATTTCTATTGCACTACTAAAAGGAAATTAATAAAATTTATCTTTCAGTCTCCAATGTCTGTTATAACAACTTCTCCCCATTGTGATCCATAGTAAGTGTCAAGATATCAGAGCTGGCCTACTATAAAGATAAATTTGATTTTATGAGATTATCGACCTTTCATAAAAAGGGTACGATTGTGTTAGCTGATTGACAGCAGAAAGCTCCCATCCTGGAGACACAACTTAGCCCTTCTTTTTTTCATTTTTAAGTTATTTCTATTTTGCTTCATGCATTTTGAAGTTAACCGCTTAAGCTAGGCCTATGTTAAGGGTAGAAAGTGTAAATTAGAAGGTACGCAGCTCTCAGCACAAGCATTGCTGTAATGACTTCATTCAAAGCAGTCTCTTCAAAGCAGGTGCTGACCTACTTGCTTTAAATTGGGTCCTCTTTAACCATAGTTAATTAAAATGTATTCTTTTTTTTTAAGGAACCCACTACATGCAAAACTGTTGTGAATCAAAATGGTCACTACCTAGAAATTTACAGCTACAGGAATAACTAGCAAGTAGATACTCCATTTTTTCCTCGATAAATGTTTATATTCTTGTATTCAGAGCTGTTTAGTTGATGCACATAAGTACATTTGTGACCCTGAAAGGGTGCTCAGCAGCACTGACTAGATTTTCATTCAAATGTCTAAACAAAAAGGAGGAAAACATTAAAGAATCATTTGACTGAATTAACTGACAGTATAGCACTTAGTGTAGTGTACAGAGTGTGTGTACTCTGGAGAGCGCTACATTTCAAGTACTTTTAAGACTTCCCCATTCATTTTAAAACAAATGTTGCTCTTAGTTATGTCAGATGAAATCCACTGAAATAAATGGCACTATTACAGATTTACACAAGTACAGCTGCGAGTGGGTTCGGGCTACCCGCTGATTATCATCTAATAGCTTAGATGGCAGGAGGCACGCTCTGTTGATGTGGGAGAAATACCAGTTTCTTTAAGGTCATAAGTATGCTGGGTCAGCTTTGAAATGTCGGTAAAAACTTACCTTTCACTGAATTGTTTCCATCTTGAAGTTGAAGGTTTTGTCTTGTTTAATAGGCTTTAAATCTACTTGGTAAGGTTATATTGCAGTTAATTAAAATGCAAGCAAACAATGAACAGCAATCTAAATCTGTTAAAAGGGTTTACTGTTATGGCATTTTGAAGTGAAGTAAAAGATTATTTGCAGAGCAGGCATTCAAATGAAAGTGAATTAGGAAAGTACAAAATGAACAATAAGTATGTAGCAGTGTTGGAACAACCTTTCAGTAGTCTCTGTTGCTTCTTTCTAGTAAGAAATTTTTTTCTTTAAAAACATAATTTATTTACTGGTAGGATTATATCAGTAGAGGCTTTCTTTGATTTTTTTTTTTTTTTAACTTTGTTTTAAAAGTTTTTCTGTTTTCCCTATTTTTACTATTTGTGAAATTCAGCCCAAATTAGTTTGGTTAATGTCTCTAAATTGCTTGATAAAAAGAGTGATTTGAGAAAATCCGGTTTGATTTTATACTTGCGTAAAAACTTGATAAAGGAAAAGAAGCAGGAACAGATGTCAAAATACATCAAGGCGAGTACAGTGGGAGTAGCACTCGGAACACTCTGAACTTCTGCCTATGCTTTGGCATTTGGGCGATGAATGAATGAAAATACCATAACGAAATGCAGGTCTGGAATCTCTGTTTTACAACGTCATTTTGCTCATTGGGAATATAGAATTGTTTTTCTGCAAGCTTCTCTTCAAGATTCAAAAACTGTTTCCTGATGATAATATACAATTTTTTTAATAAAATAATCTTTTTAGCATAGATGTACAAATGTATATATATATTAAAGCAGCAGAGTAGATTCTCCAGTAGTGGAAGCTAATACATTACCTTCAGTTACGAAATTTTTGCTGTTTTACAGAAGGGAGGAAACTCGTGTTATGACCTTGCTAAAGAAATTTAAATAAGGCTGTCAAATCCTTGCAGAATGAGGCATTTGCTGTAATATTTTAAGAGTAAAAAAGTTCTTAGACTGCCGTGGTTGGATTTTTTTTTCTTGGATCATGCCAAGGAAGCAGATTTTTGCAATATGCAGGATGGAATATAAAAATCTCCTTCTCTGAGAGAATGTCTGTTGCATTAATCGGGTTTTCCCTGAGTTGTGCTTCTATCTTAGGAGGCATTCAGTGGCAAAACTCTAGATGGATTCAGCAAAAGTAGGATTTCATCCACAATACGAAGTTCACTTAAAATGTGACCAAAGTTTTTTTGTAAGTGTTTTTTGTTGTTTCTCCCAGCTCTAGTGAATTCAGAAAAGTGAGTGAATATCCTCCTGCTTAGTCCTGTTGCGCTTCTCAAGGCGTGAAGGCAATCTGACCATGCTTTGCACTGACACAGGCTTCTGCTCTCAGGATGGGGCTGGGGTTTTAGAGTGGCATCAAGACCGTGAGCATGTTTTCCATTGTCCTGTGTCTGGTGCTGGATAGATCAATGCATTGTTCCACCTTGGGGTCACCGTGACCCTAATACTTGAGCAGTGCAGTGATGAATCAGGCTGTGAGCTGTCTTTTGGAGCTAGGTCAAGTGAACGTGACAAACCCCTCCACTCCTCTCGGTTAGTTCTTGTACTTCCTTTGCATCGTTTTTCACAAGGAAGAAGTGATTAATGCAAAAAAGTTCAAAGCTGTTCAAAACAAATATAACACTCTAATTCATGACCACAGAGCCTGATAAAATACTATACTTACATGTACTTTATCAAAATGATATCACGATATCAGTACATCTGTCAAGTTGATCTGGCTTGGAAGAGTTTTGGTATAAAGTTATTCTCTGGTGTGTATATATTATAATTTAAAACAAAATCAAATTGCAACAATTTATTTAATAGTAAACTGTGTGATATCTGTGATTACTTTTAACAGTACAGAATATATTTTATTTGATGGGTTGAGATTAACTCATTTATAATTTAGAGAACAAAAAGGGGAAAAATTGTGTTACATACCGAAACAGCTACAAAACACCTGTCCCTGAAGGGGATTCTCTCTACTACAAAATCTTTCTTTTATTATAATTATGAGGAATTTGAACTGAAAATCAGGAGGTTTTTTTTTTTTTTAGCAACTACCTCTTACTCAGCATTGATAATGCTATTTAATTAGGATAAACTTTTACCACTGGATATATAATACTTACCTTTACTGTGAATGTTTTTATGTTTACTCCTGCCATCACACTGGTTGCCTTTACTACTCTTAAATGGAGCCATCTCCTATCTAAAGAGATCTAAGTTCCCGCTGAAATCAATATAGCGATGCCAATTTAGGCCAGCTGAGAGCCTGGTCATTTTTATTGCATAGACACTGACTGAATGTAGAAACTTACTGGAGCGAGTCTGGTGAAGGGCCACTAAGATGATTAACAGCCTGGAGCATCTTTCCTATGAAGAGAGGCTGAGAGAGGTGGGGCTGTTGAGCCTGGAAAAGAGAAGGCTCAGAGGGGATCTAAATAAATGCATAAATCCCTGGTGGGAGGGAATGAAGTTGGACATAGATCCTTCTCAGTGGTGCCTGGAGATGGGACCAGAGGCAATGAGCACAAACTGAAACATGAAATTCCATCTGAACGTAAGAAAACAATTGTTTACTGTGAGGGTAGCTGAACACTGGAACAGGTTGCCCGGAGAGGTTGTGAACTCTCATCCGTGGAGATATCCAAACCCGACTGGACGCGGTCCTGGGTAACCTCCTGCAGCTGTCCCTGATTGATGCCCTGCAGGGGGCTGGACCAGATCATCTTGAGAGGTCCCGACCAATCTCAACCATTCAGTGATTCTGACTTCTGTCAGCTTTTCCACTCCTTCGGATTCGGCTATGAATGCAGCAATGACAGTTTCAATTTCCTAGGTTAAAAATGTGTAGTAAAGAAACTTATAATCAGGAGGCATGAAACCGCTACGGAATAAGATAATATTCTGGCATGAACTGTCAATGGTAATTTAAATCTAAGGGCTTTTATGTGAGTTAATTTGAAAAATAGTCTAAAGGTATTGAAGAGCTTATGGCATTTTTGAGCCAGCCCTCTTGGTTCATCTCGTCTAGTTTTCACAGCACTAGATGTACAAAAAAACAGAGGTATGTTTCTTTAAAAAAACACTGTTCTGTATTATTTAAGTGCTAGGAGATTAGTCACAAATTTTAATTATACTTCTGATGTAGCTTCATATAGATTATCTGTCTCCATACTACTGATAACGCCTTTTCAATTGTGGCATTAATTGGCTAAGTGATTTTGAGCTGTTTCCTACAAAAGTAATTTTCTCACAAAGGAGCATTGTCTGTGTCTTGTACAACACATAGAGGAAAAATCACGGAACTGTATCATAAGTTTAATGTAGAGCAATGCTGAAAAGCTAAAAACTTGGTGTTTGTTGAGTTTCCCAAAGCTAGAGCGTTTCGGATTGGATTTCAGTGATGTGTTTTACCATTCACTATTGGAAAGTCCGTTAATGTGCCAGTGATACTAAACCATACATTTGCTGGTTCACCCTCCTGATGAAACACAGTAAAAGCAGAAGACCTCATCTTCTGGTATGTTGTGCTTAATTTCATGAGACCACCTTGTAAGGTAGATCCTGGTTTAGGTTCCAACTCCTTTATTCTTGCTGTTGTAGAGACGCAAGAAAATCTCGCTAGGAGAAGAAAGGTTTGTCATCACAGAAATTAACGTGTAGATACTTAAGATTATGAAAGCTGTCAATCAGGGCTACTTAAAAATGTTCATATGTCTTTCTGGAAAGTGTTGAGTGATTTCAGTTCTGTGCCTTTAGATCAACACGCACAAAGTCTATCTCCTAAAGCAGTAATAAGAGCATTTCCACCATATGAAAGTGAACTAATCAAAACCACTTTTACTGTCTCACAGTTAGTAGTACTTGGATCCCTTCGTGACCAGGATCTCTCGGTCTGTTTCAAAGAGAGTAGCATTGCATACATACTTCTGAGGAAATTCCTGAAGTTGTCAAAATTTGAAGTTGGGCAGCTAATTCTGAAATGAAGGTATTTTCCTACATTATTGGGAAAATGTCAGAATTTAATTTAATTTTTTTTCTGTGAAATAGATTGATTTTTGTTTCAATTAGTTCATAACTTGTCACTAAAAGTTCATAATAACATCTGATGTCATCTGAGTTTATTTGATATGGCATATGGATGTCATAGATATGGAAGTCAAAATATTATCTTTGTTTCATTTTATTTTATTTTTAAACCAGTACAGACAAATTGATACATTTTTCCTTGTTTTCTTGGTCCAAGTTTCTCCTATTTGTGTTATAATGAAACATCTTGACAGTTTGATTCAGAAAATCTTAGACACCTTGTGAGTAAATTGGAGGAGCAGCTATTTTCAGTAGTCTAGAAATGTTATCACAGTCTAACACGAGTGTTAAAAACAGCTGCTCCTCTAATTAGTTCACTGGGTATTTCATTTTTCTACATGACTTGAAATGATAAGACATGCCATACTGTGCACTATTACAATTGAAACAACATGAAATAATATAAAATGTATTAAGCGTATTTTTAAACAAAGGCTTGATTCTGACATTGGTCTTGAAATTTTGAAATTTTATGTTGAAACAGAAATACTGAGTTTCAGTGACCTCAAACAATGTCTTCAAAGCATTCAAACAAGATTTTTTTCAATGGGGATAAATCTAATATTCTGTGTGTTGATTTTCATGAAACTTAATGGCATCTGAGCTGCTAATTAATGCTTAGTCGGATTTTTTTGTGTGTATCTGCGCAGTATTATGTTTATGACAGTTGTGTGTATTTCAGAATACAGATACATGCACATCACTATTTTTTGTAAAATACAAAATGTTTAAAAGACCGTTGTTGGAATATTAATCTCAGATTAGATTATGGGAAGCTTTACTTTCCCTTTTTGCTTCATAGTAAATGATCAATTGCTTTTAACCAGAAATGCAGCCTGGTGTGACAGGTAGCTTTGTCTTAAATTCTTCTTTTCTTTTACTCATGAAAGAAAGACTCAGGTTTTGTGTAACTTTTCACTTCTGTTTCTTTAAAGATGAGGGAGCTTCTGCATCTCTTTATGTTGGAAATTCACATATAACACCTTTTAGCTAGAAGGGTTCATAGGATTGTAGAATCACAGAATGGTTGAGGTTGGCAGGACCTCTTGAGACCACCTAGTCCAACTCCCTGCTGAAGCAGAGGCACCTAGAGCGGGTTGCCCAGGACTGCGTCCAGTCAGGCTTGAATATCTCCACGGACGGAGACTCCCACAACCTCCTGGGGCAACCTGTGCCGGTGTTCAATTACAGTCACACGAAAAAGTATTTTCTTACATTCATATGGCATTTCACGTGTAGCATGTCAGATGCTCCGGTCCCTTAATCACCTTGCTGGCCCTTCACTGGGCTCACTCCAGTAAGCACATATCTGTCTTGTACTGGGGAGCTGGGAACTGGGCACAGCACTGCAGATGTGGCCTCATCCGTGCTGAGGGGAAGAGTCACCTCCTGTGACACATGAACAAGTTCTGAACTGCTAATTATACAAACAAGGATAGCAAACAAATTAAACACGACTAAATATAAGGGTGGGATTATTTAGAATGCTTGCATTTTAATGTTTATGGTTACATATTAATATGTAAATGTACTTCTTTTAAAAGTATATGTTTATGTACTTTTGAAAGTAAATGTTTACATGCAAAATTCCAACCTTGATTTCATTTGAGTGTTAAGAACTGAGATTTTGGTTGTGAGTCATCTTTAGTCATAGCAGAGTCTGACATTTCTATTTGGAAAGGGCAAATACTGTACACTTAGGTGGAGGAATTTGGCCAATTTAAATTGTTTATTGACTGATGGAGTGTTTCAGAAGTGGAGGAGAGGAAGAAGTGAACATCTGTTTTTCTCCTCCCTTATCTCTGTTTGATATGACAATCTCATGAAGTAACATATAATGCCAAGCTGGCATGTTTTTCCTAGAAATAAACGCCAGGCCAGACTTTTTCTATAGGTATAATCAACTTCACTTGTAAAATATGCACTTTCCATTTGAATGGGCTACTTGTGTACAAATGCAACAGCTTAAAAGATGATGTGGGTTAAAATTTGGCTGCTGCCCAGGTATATGAAACAGGAAGAATATTTGGTACCCTTTTCTTTATGAAAATGCAAGGGAGCCATAGTACATTAGTTATGCCATACTGCAGATCTTTCAGCAAGCTTTCAAATTTCAGATCTATGTCTGTAAACTGACAGTTCTTTTTAAGAAAAATTCCCTAAAAGAAAAAAAGTAACTGAAGAAAATTTCAAGAAGAAGCTTGTTCTAAACCAATAGGAACTTATTTCTCCAGCAGACTGACATCTATTATAATCACCTTCTAAATCCAGAAGACAGGTTCTTTGTCAGCTAAATAATATCTTTTTTCCTATCATAGAAAGTGACAAAATGAAATCCTTTTCTTATAATTCTCTGTGTTATAAATTGATGCTCACAAATCTCACGGTACTAGTTCAGCAACTTCCATCCTCCTCTCTAGAAATTTTCAAACAGGCTTCTCGTTTTTTTGGTACATGTTTATGTGTATATATGCTGTATATATTCAGCTTGCAACTAATCTGAACTAGAAATAAGCAGTAAACCCTACATAAAAATTTAATGGCCCTGATTCATCTCTGTGCTGCTCTAGTACCTACACCAAGGAGCTTCGATCAGCTCTGTAGAGCTGGCGGAGCGCTGAAGGAGTGCTCTCGGGTTCCTCTGGCTCACAAGCACATTTCCTTCCACCTGGCGAATGAATGGGGAGAGACAGTGCTTAAAATGCTGTGGGTAACGACTCACGCGAGATTTCATTTTACAGGGTCTGTTTCCCCCTTTTCACTCAAGTATTTTCATCCATTCTTACAGACTAGCCCTTTACAGGGAATAAGTTCTGCACACTCTTTGTAAAACTGTTTTCATGTCATTTTTCCCCCAAATCCCTTCCAATCTATTGTATTCACAGTAGCCAATTACATTTGACTTGTCCGGTTTGAATCATTAAGGCAGTTCTTTTTAAACCTTCCAGTCAGTTTGTTTAAAGCCAGGAGGTGGTCAGAGATGTAATGTGCCGTACATTTCTGCTAATGGAAATAAACGCACTAGTGTGCTACTGGGATATCTTGTTTCTACCAGCCCTTTCATTTGTGTTTTGCCTATTTGTTTGCCTGTGCTGTGAAATTAGGTTGCAGAACTTTTAGAATGGGACAGCACAATTTGACTGAGACCTCCGAGTGTTACCCAGAAGGACAGGGCAGTCCTAACAGTTATGCAAGCTTTGATAGAATACTAGTCTTGTTCCTGAATTTTTGAATATAAAGGATATAAAGTTAGGGAAGCAAGTAACTTGTCTCCATTTTTATCAGAAACTGATGGCACAGCTGCAAACTTTCTCCTGTTATTTTTTGTTAGTTTTTTAGATAGCTCTATCTGCAGCAAAAAAATCCTTCATTTTAAATTTTTTTTTAATGATAAATAAAGAAATAAGGCCAGGTGCATAAGCAGAAATGTCTCTTTTGTAGAATTGGGCAAAAAAATTCAGAATATTAGAATTAGCATACTTACACTTGCTCTTTCCTTAATACCAATGCCTATTTAGGTAACCTAAGGAACTTAACTGGAATTGTTCCTTTGATACACAGAACATTTAGATCTGGATGTGGTCAGTATAGCAGAGAGATAATGAAGGAAAGGACTTGTTGAATTTTATTGTTGATCTCTAGTTTCATCACAATAGATAGCTTCAACCTGAAAACAGGAGTAATATATGATTGCTGTCTGATTTGATAGGATTAAAACAAATGGAGAAATGTGTCAGAGATTACTTTGAACAAAAAGAGGCAAGAATTTAATTAAAAATGTCTATCTAATTTTAAATTTTATTTAAATTTAATTTAATAGCTTTCATCAAAATATCTCTCTGCTGATATGAAGAAATGGTTTTGTTGAGAACAGAGCTGAATATACATTGGAAGGCATTATTATATTTAGGATAAATGATTTTTGCTGAAGGCATTTCATGAAGTGAATGCCATTGAATATGTTGAAGAGGCACAGATCTCAGGTTCACACTCCCTTACATTAATGAATTTTTTTGCGCTGTAGAATATCAGCATACTTTCCAAACATATTTCCTATTTTCAGAAGATTTCTAAAATTAAAAAAGTTTAAAAGTAAAAGCAGTTCCAGCCTGATTTTGGCAGCTGTCAATAACCAACAGTTTGAATCTCAAAGTGTTGTCTTAAAAAATGAATTGGCAGATGAGTAGGATGAAACTTGTGAGCATCTGAACCACAGAATAGGACTAAATTTCATAACCAATAGGACTAAATTTCATAACTAGGAAGGAAATAAATGTAAAATATATAGAGAGTTTTTTTTTTTCTGTTTTTCTTTGTTTGTTTCAAAACTTTAATTTGGAGAGTAAAGAGAGTAACTACATAATGTGTTGTAAATAACTATCTACAAACATGGTTTAAACCAACCCAACATTCAAAATTCCAAAGGTAGAAGTTGTCAGGTTTCTGACAACGAACAGGCAGCAAGCCTGTTAAAGTGTTGTTTATATATATTTAATATTCTACAAGACACCTTAACCATGATTGCTAATGTCTTTCTGTTGTATTTCTGAGGAGCATAATAATGCAGATATTTTTTACATCTTTTGGAAAGAGTGGAAAATGTTTTTACTCTAAGAAAACTTTTCCCATGCTGCTGCATTATGTAATGGAAGTGGACACATGATGAAAAGGAGAGCTTAACATGACCTTAATCTAAATTCTTTTTCCCAGTCTTAGATATTTTCAGAGTATAAACTGAATTTCTAAAAGAAAACCTATGAATAAACCAAATCATAGAACCTTAGACTTATTGAAATTGAGAAGTAGAGAGCCTGTGGTCCAACTATTGCTCAGAACAAGGCTAGCTTTGATGCTCATCCTCTTGAGTATCTCTGGGGTGAAGATTCCTCAAACTCTCTGGCCCCACTGTTCTAATACTTGACCACATTCATTGTGGAGACTTTTTTCTTTATATTTAGTCAGAATTTCCTGTGCCACTACTTGTGCCTGTTACCTTGGCCTTTTCCTGTGCACCTCTGAGAAGAGTCTAGGTCTGTCCTCTCTGCAATCCCTCAGTATGTAGATGAAGAGAGCAGTTAAATCATTCTATACCTTCTCTTCTTGGGGCTAAGCAAACCCATCTCTCTCAGCTTCTCTTTATGTCGTGCTCGAGACCCTGGACTACACTGTCTTTCTAGCTTGGAGGAGCCCAAGAATGCTTTATATGATGACATTTTGCTGATAGAGAAGCCATTTCATGCATCACTTTTTATTGCTGTATTTCCCTTTTAATTAAGTTAAAAGAAATAAAAAGTTAGTTTAAATAACAGTATTTTAGAACATTTGGTTTTTTTATACCTTACATAGCCAGATAAGGTCAAAAAAGATGGTACAAGGATGAACCTGGTTTTGATGACTTTGTAACAGTTTCTATCACTTCTTTCAAATTTCCGTATTCTGTTAGACTTGTGTCTAAGTCTATCAAGTTCATACCTATAAATGAGGATGTTGGCAAAGGAGTCAGTAGGTACAAACAGCCTCTGAATGAATTTAGGTCAGTTATTAACTGCGGTATGAAACTCAGAAAAAGTGTAGTTCTACAAGAACATTCCAGTAAGACTAGCCAGGAGCAAGAAAACATTTGACTGGAGATGGAGTTAGAAGAGTTTAGGTAAGAGGTTAAATGATGTGGTTGTAAGCTGTAGTAGGGCGTCATAATTCACCAGAATAGTTCCTTCCTGTCCTATACTCCTCTGCCTCTCTGTTTTTATTCTTTAAGAAGAGTAGCATAGACTGTTAGGGTGTTGTTCATCTTTCTGATACCATCTGTTTTCCTTGGTGGGAGGGAGAAATGGGATTCATTCCAAGCTGTTCCAAATGTTTTTTCCTCATTCAGGCTGAAATTCAGATGTTCATGTTCAGTTTCTAATGCGGTTCAGTGGCACTAAGAGTACTGTACTTTGGGCAGTCCTGATCCATATGTCACTTGACCCAACAAACTGTAATCACCTCTTTATAGAGATAAAAAGGTCTGAGGCAGTTGCTATGAAATCAAAGGACAGTGGTTCATCAGTGAAGCTACCATTGCGTTCCTTTGCTGGATTTACAATTTACTCTTTCTTGTGTATTGACTAAATGCTTTCCCCTAAGCTTTTTTCAGCTTTTGTTCCTCTGTTCCTACATGTCTTCTCTGGAATCTTCTTGACTACTGGTGATTTTTCACGCGTTTCCAGATTTCATGTCCCACTCCAAATTCTCTTTATTATCCCCTCCATTAAAATAATGGACAGTTTCCTGATCTTTTTCACCAGCTATTATCTTCCCTGTCCTCATTTTTAGATCAATGTATTTTTTTTTCAACAGGCAGCTGACAGTCTGAGCACTTTTTTTTTTTTTTTTTTTAATTTCAGTCTGCAGTTACATGCCTTCAAATCAGTGAACCTCACCAAAAGGCTGAGGCTGAGAAACTGGCTCTGAAACTTAAGCCTGGAAAGTACTAAAAGTACTCTCCAGAACTTTTTCCTGGCTTTTGCAATGTCTTCTGCAGAAGAGTTTTCTGCAAGTCCCTCTCTTGCATGACAACACTGTGTAAAACTGTCAAAACCAATATAGCTGAGAGTTGGAAATACTGTATATTGAAAGTACTTGCAGCAGTTGCAGTTAAATGCTGTTCTTTATGTGTGTAGCCACTCAAGCCATAAGTAATAACAACTCTGCTGGTGTTGTCTCGTTACCTCATGTCTTCTGATGGTGGTTTAAAGATATCCTATATAGGATTAAATACCTAGATTATTATCAAAATTATTTTGTTTTTTTAAATTAAGTCCTGATAGGATGTCTTTTGCCTTTTTTAAGCTATGGGGGGATTGAGTTTTTATTTTGCTGTTACAGAACTCGGAGAAAGAATGTGTATAATTAGATGTTAGCAGAATCATCTCCAAGGTAGAAGAGCCAAATACCGATATTAGATTAGTAAATGCATGATTTCTGCTTTCTTTTCTGTATGTGCAGTGTTGTTTGGTAATCACCCAGAACTAAGCACTTTAATGTACATAACTGAAGAATATGGGTTTTTTGTTTTGTTTTGTTCTTTGATGTGGACATCCAGATCCATAGAGCAGCCCTTTCCATTGCCTTCTCTGGGTCTCACAAAGAGAATCCATATAGACAGAGACTGAAAAGTGACAAAGCATCTTTCAACTGTTGAATTACAAATATGTTATAAATATTTCAATATAAATTAGCATTAAAGTATTTTGATGAGTCAGGCAATAGCAAAAGAAATATGTCAAATGCAAAAGAACACTTGAGTAGATATTGTGGACCATGTTCTGCTATGCTGCTCCTGTGGAGCAATTTATCAACACATGATTTTCAGAATTATCAGTAGAAATGTTGCTGGAATAATTTAATTTGAAATAAACTGATGAAATCATAAACTATCTAGATAAATTCATAAAACCTTCAGGAAAATCCTTGATTCTTTTGCTTACACTGTAAGAATGACAAAATAGGGATTATACAGTTTGATTATGGAAAAAGATATATCAAATACTACACTGATGCAGCTCAGAAAAGCTAGTTAAATCTTTATAAAATGCATCTGCTTGAGTGTCGTATTCTGAAGCAGATGAAATTATATTATTGGTGGTTCCTGGAAGAATTAACCTGAAAATTTTAAAATGGAATAAGGAGTATATTTTAACACCTTTACAAATATTAGTATGAATGTAATGGCATAGTTGTAATTCAGTCAGATCTGGGTGTATCTTTTCAGTTTTATTTGGCATTAGCTTAGTACCCACTTCAGTGGAATTTTTGCTTCGGCTTGTAATTGTCCAAATGATTATAATACTTGATACCTGGCACAGAAAGGGTGTCCATTAAAATACCATAGTTTTGCTAATTCAGTCAAGAACAGGAAATTCTGTATTTCAGTTCCCTCTAGCTTACAACAACACGCCTCTAGGCCAAGCTTGCACTCCTTTTTAGACTTCTTGTCACCAGAGCAGATTGTACAATGGAAGTTGTATGTCTGCATGTAAGCTGCTGCCAAAAGGCTATCCCTGTTTATATACAGCTAAGAGTTAATTTAGCAGGTGGGTGGATGCTAAAATATTGCTTAGTTCTTTGTCCACATTTTTTTAATCTTGTTTCAGGCTGTGAGAAATTACACTGGACTTTTAGCATTCATTGTGCTTGCTCAGGGGAGGTATCTTAGTCCTTGAAGAATGTCTGCTAAACTAAATGAGCTGAGACAAGGAAAGACCTTACGTTTTGTAAGAGTGAACAGTTAGCAATTTAATTATGACCACCAGACAAAAGCATGCATAAGCAAGGGAAATACTAAAAAAAAACCCCAAAGAAAATCATTGTTGATGAATGGAAAGAATGTGCCAAAGTACGTGAATCTTCCAGAGCTTCCAAAGCCCTCCATTAAGAATCAAGCCCTTGTATTTCTTGAGTGGAACGATTTGGTACAGTTCTGGTTGATGATCCCAGTTTACAATGAAAGTAATAAAATTCTCTTCAGAAAGTCATTGCTAAGATTGCATAATTGGGCATTAAAGTTCTGATTATACTTTACAAACTCCGGGACTTTGTTAAAAACCTGACATTCCAATGTACGGAATTTCAGTGTTTGACAGCTCAGCTGTGAGAATTTTTTTAGAGAACATTTGTACCATAAGAACAGCATGTTAATTGACTAAAAAAAACTGGGACAGATTAATCATGGGAGGGAACACGATACTTAAGAGAATGCAGTTCTAGAGCCCTCTGCTGATGAAAACCTTTAGAAATACAGTTCTTTTCAAATGCCCTTTTTTGAATAGCCTGGGTTATTCATCCCATCCATTTCGGACCCCTAACTTGGGGTGGAATAACTCTGCACACTAAGGTGGCTTTCTTGTGGTGCTGACCAAGAAGGAGCCTAAAGGACTCCAGACCCTGAACTTCCACATGGCCAAAGATGAGGTGAGGTGCATCTGCTTCTCGGGCTTAGCAGGTGTGTCTCCAGGCGTATTATTAGCATGTGAATTTTGCAAGGATGGCAATTCTCAGGCAGCAGTGGCTGTGATGGCAATGAAAGTTACGTATTCTGCAAAAAATGATCAGAAAATGGCTGAGTACTATTGATTTATGTGTTGAAAGAGTAGAAAGAATAGACATGAGCTAGAAAATTAACCAGCAGAGAATACATGCTAACAGTTTATACCTTCCCCACAAACATTGAAGCAGTGTTTTGCAGCCTGCCTTTCTTTTTTTGTTTTTCAACATAATTGGTTAGACACGAGCCCCTTAGAGCACAGCATGCCTTGTTGCTGGGAGTGGTCTTAGTGGCAGTATAGGAGGATGGAACAAACCAAATAGACATCTTTATTTTCCATGATGCCCCTAAACATATTTATTATCCCTACTGCATAGTAAACCTGACTTTTGAGGTGTTCCAGTATCTAAAATATTAGACTGACCATTGTTTGCAGCAGTGACTAATCTAAGCTGATAAGACTCCCTGGGCTTTGATATGGAGTTTACATCCACAAACTATTGAATAGATTATTTTTTTAATTTATTGTTAAAAACAGGAGCTGGGTTTGTGTCAGGCAATCAAAGGTCCTGTTTCTTGTTCTTCAGGAACATTTGAAGCAAAAAGAGGTCTGGTAGGGTTTTTTTCAGATTCATAAAGCCAAGGCCTTTTGGCACAATCAATTACTTGGAAAAGAGCGGAGCTGTCCTAAAGTTGCCCTTAAATCTGTCATTTTCTTGGTACGAGTGGCAGTTAGTCTCAGCCTTTCCCAACAGGTACACGCAGAGCAAGGCCCAGCTAAAGCCTGTGGCAGTTCTGCGGCTCTGCGCTGGGGTGGAGCGGACAGCACCCTGGGCTGGGCTGGTCACGCTGGTTCTGCAGGGGTTGGTAGCTGCAGTATTGGCAGAGAAAGGCCCCCCCCACTTTCCACAAAAGAAGAAGATGATTTCGTTTCTGCCAGTGAGGCTGTTCTGAATTCATCTCAAGATGATGGGGCAACTGTAACTGGCACAACATGTTTAAACCACAAATGGAGAAAACTGCAAAATGCGTTTAAGGGTAAAAAACTGGGCTACTGAAAGAAAGTGAGAATATGCCACCCACAAATTTCCATAAGGAAGTGAAATCAAATGTTAAGAAACCATTTACCAGTAATACATTATATTATGATAATGTTAACAAAAAGATCATTCTTGTGATCTCTGACAGCTCTGTAGACAACCATAATGTTGGAAGTCTCCCTCTTCCAGTTACTAATGTTGTCCTTCCCAAGTCTTCAATATTCTTTTTATGTGTTTAATAAACTGTGGTATTTACTCATGAAATATCAGTAAACTAGGCTCGTTTGCCATGGCATAATTAACTTTTTCCAAGAGTGATATATCATTTTTGCATTGGTCCGCATCTTTTCTTCTCTTATGATAGCCTGCCTTTAGTTTCCCAAGATTGCCTCCTGCCACAGAATTTGAACCTTGGAAGACTTTGAGGAGAAGTCAGTAGGTTGGACAGAAAGAGAATACTCTGTGCAATTCTTTCCTGTGAATTCATATAAAAGATTCATAGTTCTGCAATTATATAATATAGTCTTTAGTGAAATGAAATGAACTTTTTCTAGTAGAAATATATTTTAAACTCTGAAGATGAAATACGCAATCCCCCTGAGTTCTGGAGGGGTTTAATCAAGGGTGTCTGTGTGTGTAATACTTCACAGCTCAAGGGTAGGGATGGGACTAGCTGGTGCTGAGGGGAAAGGGCAAAATTCAGATTTTGTTACTTGATTCTGGCTGAAAATATGCAAGAGAGAAACGTGGCAGCTACATTGAAATACAGAGGAGATGTACTCGGGTATTCATGGGTAGTGAGGTGTTTATAGAGATAAATGTCTGTTTAGATGTAAAATTGTATTCTCATATTCAAGCAACCAAATTTCATGGATACTTGTGGGAATTATGTTTTCACTTGTGCTGACATTTTGGTATACAGACATAGGCTTTTGCATTTTGATAATCTGATTTATGAACATACATGCAAGCATATTACAGCACGGATGCATAGCATTAACGGGCATGGTGAAACAAATGGGGAGCGCTGAAAAAAATTGCATCCACAGCCAGGAAGGAGGATAGAATAACAGAAGAAAGAGGAACTGATGGACAATAAAAGGTTTTATATTTTTCTTGGCAAAATTTAAGACCTTCTATAGAGACAAATTTCCATAAGGAGGGGGGGCAGTGAACAATGTTCCGAGTGAACAGTGGTAATAACGAATTGTTTGTGCAATTCAGTTGGAGAATTTGAATGTTTATGTAGAAACTCATAGAAGAGAGAATAATTATGTATTAAAGAAAGCCAGCCTGATTCCTGGAAATAGTTGCGGTAGTGCGTAGCTTAAAAGCCAGATGCAGGGGCTTGGGGAGGCGAAGGAAAGAGGATGTGAGCCAGAAGAGGGGTCTGGAGGCAAGAGCTGCGGTTGGGATGTGAAGGGCAAAAGTGGATGTATGAAGGAGAGTGAATCAAGAACTGTATGAAGATCAGGAAGGAAGGAGAGGATGGGGCAGGTGAGAAGTTATTGCTGGTGGACTATTGGAAGACCAGAAAAGGCTAAAGAAGGGAGGTGACTGCTGGGGAAGAGGATATGCAAAATATAGAAGGATACCAGAAGATGTTGAGAGAAGAGGGAAGATAAGCAACAGAGATCGGAGAATAAGCAGTACTTCTGACACTTCAGTCACTTGCAAAGTGGAAAAGTTGAACTAGGTGATGGTGAGGTGAAGTCAAAACTCTTCTTATACAAGGAGATGTGGTGAAGAAGACAATAAGGGATCAAAAAAGGCTTTGGATGGGCTATACCTGGCAATAATGTGGAGGGTGATAGGAAAAAAAGTGTCTGTTACAGGGCTCTTCAAAGAGGAATAGTTTGATAAAAGTTCAGGAGGAGGCGTCTGGGAGCATCATGAATAGGAAGGGAGAAGCCCAGAGCTGCCTGCTAGTGCTGTGATGTGACATGGAGTGCGTGCTGAACTGGTCCCTGTACCAACTGCCCGGGACTGTGTAAGTGAAGGGATCTACGTTATTGGGGCAGTGCCAAATGACTCAGTTGCTGTCTGGCCTGCATGCCCAGCTTTCTTTGATGCAAGCAAAGAAGCCGTAGACAAGGAGGAGTGGTGTGGTGCACAAGCAGATTTCATTCTGGTGTGGAACTAGGACATAGTCTGCATCCTTAAGCATAGACGCAGTCCTGCAGGCTGTGGGCTAGACTGGACCTCATGAAAAATGCAAGGAATAGTAGGAATATTCGCAGGAGTAGTGACCTTACGGGACAGAAACTGTCTCGAGATAGAGCTTGAGTGGTGGTGAAGGTTGGCGAAAAAACTCACATGGAATCACAACTGTATTTTTTTAATGATTAAACATTTTCTATTTTTCAAAAAGGAAAAGGTTTTTGAAAAACATTTGTGAGTGGATGTGAACATTTACCATGGTGAGCGAGCAACATGCGTTTTCTAGGCAGTTTCTTATAGGTATTTCAAAGGTAACTGTGTTTTGGAAATACAGATGTCAAAACAAATAGGAGTTACGACATGTTGAAAATGAACTTAATCTCCTCCTGTTTTGGACTTCAGTAATTTCTGCTCCAATGTGACTGTATCATACACAGGCTGAGCAAGGTAGCAGTAATACGAAGGAAGAGAAAGGTCCCTTGTCCCAGCACATCTCTGCCTGGGCTCTTTCAGAAGATAAGCTTTCATTGTGAGACATAGTTGTCACTTTTAATTAAAACTTTATTTTCTAGCGGAAGTTTGTAGTTGCATATTATTATATCTGGAACTTTCATTGTGCAAACTTAGCAAAATGCATACAATTTTCCTGTAGTAAGCTCCTGCTAAGCTGATTAATATGTCAGGAATAATGCAGACGGATTGTGATGTAAACTGCTGAAAAGTAATTGGGTATTCTGTATGATCCTTTTCCTCTATGAGGAAGAAACCCAGACTTAATGAAAGTTATATAGCTCATATTTAAATACCAATTTGTTTAGTTGATGTATTTAGCAGGTAAATTATGTTTTCTATGCTGTTGCATAGCAGTTCTAGCCACCATATGGACAGCAAAATCCATTAGAACATAAAGCAAGAAATAAAGCATATTTTTTACTAAATTTCATAGCAGATAATCTTTGAAACTAAAGGATTATTTCAAGTAAAAGCTAAACCACATCAAAGATCTAAGTGTAAATGTAAATTTCCCAGTTTCCAGAAAGCACACTTTCCAAAGAAGGCTATTTCTTGTCCTAGTTTATTGGGATTCTCTCCTACTTAAATGTCTGCAGGGTGGGCCATCAAACTGATTGTAATTTCTAGCAATTAAAAGCATAATTATTAATTTTCAGCATGTGCTACTAATATGCAACAAATTATTGAAATTCTGTCAGTTCTTGTATAAAAAGAAACTGAACAAACCTGAGTTTTCCTTAAGCTTATGCAAAACCTGTCTTTCAGGAGAATAGGATACAGATTTTAAAAAAACAAACAACAACAACCAAAAAACCCAAACCCCAAACAACGACCCTGACAACTTTTTTTGCTGTCACTAAACTGTCTTCCTTCTTGGAGTCATCATCGTCTATGATTAAGGTAATAAAAAAAACGTGTACTCAGAAAATCTCACTTAGGAATTTCAAGGCAAGACCAATAGTAAACTCTAATTGAAATAAATATCTTATCAGAAAAGGTAAAGATTGGGTCCTATGTCACAGAGGGGGGTTAAAGGTCTGGCAATTCAAAACTGACTGTTATTTTGTAGAAATAATTCTGTCTTACATTTTACTTTACTCTTTCTGCAAATTTGATGGTCAAGTCATAAGTGACATCCCAGATCTTGTAGCAAAGATAGAGAAACTTTTTGTCATTAATATTCTTGGGAGACAAAAGGTAAAGTTGAAATCTGATTATTGATGCTTGGTTATTTTATTTTAGGATTAGCAAAATCTAAATATGAACTTGAATGCAGAATATTATAATGGAAATATAATGAAGATAATTCAATTATCATGCATTAAATGGGATTTCTGGGTAAGATATGCTGGTTATCACGGTATTTCTGTGCAAGAAAACAATTCAGATAATATTTCACACCCCTCTTTTTGATAAGACAAATTCCCCTTTGGAAGCATTCTAATAATTCTGGTATTGTGACTTTGCCTTTAGAACCATAGTTTCTTAATCTTTTCAGGAAGATTAATGAAAACTATTACAAATGGCTTATACAAACTGAATATCTAAATTCCTAAATTTGAGTTACCAGTTAGAACATAAAAGCGACATGCCTGACTCCTTCACCTGGCTCAAGTGTGAAATTTCAGTAGAATATGCTTTTTGCTTCTAAACAGGATATGTAAAACTGTAACTTAAACATATATAGTGATTTCCGATGTAGAAAACGAGGTAAAAAGGAAAGAGATCTGGTCAAACCAAGCAGTGTGCTTTCTCCTTTTTAAAACATACTAATTGAACCTTGAAAAAAATTTGACCTTAGTTGGCAGTTTTACGTTGTTTTTCTGAAATTGTGTTCTCCCTGGCCAGCCACGATCAGAGTCAAATGTCTGCAGAGTGAAGCCTTTCTCTGAAATTCCATAGCACGTTCCCTCAGAGCCTTGCTTGCAGCTATTTCCTCCTGTAAGTCTTTTAATATTGCCTGGTTTTCCTTCCTTTCCTGCATAGGCCTTGTCACTGATTAAAATACAGAGACTAAATCGCCTTTTTTCCTTTTTCTTTCTTTTTCCTTTCCCTGTGTGGAAAGATACTTTCAGTCCACAATTGTATTTACTTTAGCAGAAATGTTGGAAAAAGAATCGCCAATAGAGTTTCATTTGGTTTCTCTTTAGGAGCTCATAATAACTAAGAGCAAAGATGGATTTGAAGTCTCATGCTATATTCAGAAGAGTATATTCAAACAAAACTGGTGGATGTTTTTGAACGTGATGGGGAGGGTGGCTGGCCAGCCAGGCCTTGGCTGTAGATGACATGACCAACCTGTTCACGCACATTCCCTGCCCTGCCTCCCGAACACTTGCTTGTCTGTATGTATGGATGAAAACATACGTGGCTGGGACCCCACCGCCGTGAAGTCCAGTCCCATTCACCAGACATCCGAGTGATACACTGCCGCGCAGGTGTCACACAGATAGGAACAGTCAGAAATGAATTGCTCTTGTTTTAGAGTTACCCAGGGCACTTTACCTCTCACTGAAAGCAGGGTGGCAAAAGACTCATTGCTTTGACTCTCAAGAATTTTCTAGTCTCCAGCCTTCAAGACCAATTCAAGCACACTCGTTCTTGTACGAGCATCTTCCGCAGACGTATGTGGCTCTCCTTCGCTGCAGTGTATGGGGAAAGCGCGGTGCCCTTCCATCAGGGAGGCTGAGTAGGACTGATGTACAGTACATCACCCGCAGTACATCACCAGAGAGATCCCCAGCTTCAGCAGCTGGGTAAGAGGAGCAGTCAAGCCCCAGCGAGGGGTTCAGTGAGCAGAGGTGCTCTGAGCTGCAGCAACGGTGGCGGCTCCTGCCAGCCGTGTCCCGCTGCCCCTCGCTGCCCCTTTGCGGCCTGCTTGGCAGCAGGCAGTGTGAACGGCTGTCTGTTCCCTGCTGTCATACACTCGTTATACTTGTTCCAGTCCTTCCTTGTCCAATTTAAGTTAACTTTTCCTAGACATGGATAAGCAAAGTCGTGTATTTGTTTCCAATGTAATATTGTAATGTCTTCTGCAAAGGCATTAATACGCCTTCCCATTTCAATATCTTCAGGGGAAAAAAAAACCAAATTTTATAGGTGACATACAGTTTTAAGGCAGAGGGATGCTGATTTTCAGGCAAAGAATAAGCAGATTACATTTCATCACAACTTCTTTTTGAATTGGAAAATTGTGAGAATATGAAAAATAGCAGTGACTACTGATGTAAGAGCTTACATAACCATAATTCCCATGTCACGACTATGGTATTACTGCTGCAGACAAAAAGTCTTGACTAGAATAAAAACTACAAAATGGAGGTTTTAAGAGTTGCACATCTGACTAAGCAAAGAAATAAATGAGTAAAAACTCACACAGAGTTTCATACAAGACAGCGTTAAGACGGTGCCCACAAAGATGCGTATAATGGAAAGGTGAGCAGCATATTTAAACACTAAAAGCCGGATGAAGAGGGCACAGCTCGTATATGCAGACACAATCTTTCTACACTTTAAAAAAATATCTAAATTATTAATAGTGCTGTGTTTCTAATTGAAAAGTTGTACTGAAAATTAAGAAGACTCTGAGAGCTTTGAAGTTCTCTAATTATTTCAGTGACCCAGACTGAAAATGGACACAATGTAAATCATCTAAACAGCACACATAATTAATTAAAAGAGAAGAAAGAAAACAAAAGTGGATGTCTGGCTAGCACTAATAGAGTATCAGTGAGGAAAAGGGTTTTGGCTGAAGGAAATTTGAGGGTTGTTTCATGGTTGTTTCTTTTTTAATTGCAACCTTATGCTCAGCTTTGTTCCATTCCATATGCATTACCAAATCTCTTTCAGCAGAGAAAGTATAACATAAATTCTGGCCTATTGGAACTAACTGGAAAACTCCCAATGCCTTCCTTCCTAAGGTCAGAGGAGGGATACCGTCTGTACCTTTAGCACTTGTAGAATCGCAAATCATACTAAATGCTTCAGAAAAGGCTTCTGTTTCAAGTGTTTTATGGGATTTGAAGAAAAACATGGTACTACCATCAACAAGATGTGGTTTAAAGAAGGGTGTGATATCAGGAAAAGAAATAGTAGCTGAAGAGTCTGGTCGCCAGCCTCTTGCGATCAGTCCAGTACCGTGCCAGCGCTCGGGCGGGAGCCGGCTGGCAGCGAGGGGAGCTGTCGGAGATGGGCGGCCCTGGCTGGGTCGCAGGGGTGGGTTGAGGGTGGCCGCTTCGGAGACTCCGAATGGGATGGGTCCTTGGGGACTCTGGGGGCTGGCTGGCTGGGTCCCTCAAGGAAGCGCTTGCTGCTTTCATCGCTCCTGGAGAACTAGATGGAAACTGTGATTGGTTTAGTGATTGATATATTTGTGATTTCTAAGCTTGATAGTATAACTGGCTGCAAAGAGCCAACATATTAGCATATTAATGTTGTTGATTATGCTGATAATAAGAGAAAGAAAAAAGGAACAGAAAAATCATCCCTTATCTGTGATGTATGGCACAGAAATCAGTGAAGCGAATTGTCTGCTGCTTTGAATGTAATTAGTATTTTCTGAACCCTCTGGCAAATGTTACCATTATTACTCATTTCAGCCTTGTAATGCTCTCATTCAGACTTTAAGTTCTTTATTTTCAGGATTTTTCAGTAACTTTCTAGCACTAGCATATCACTTAAACTTTGCAATTTCTTGCAGTTTTCTGAAAGAAGTTTCAAGAATATGAACAATTTATGTTTGATACCTTGTCAGACAACACAGGCTGGTCCTACAGTACTTGCTGCCTGTTGTTTTGATTCCTCTTTGAATTTTGACTCAGGCCATTGACTATGGCAGTGCATTGGGGAACTAAGACCTCCCTGAGATAAGAATACTTAAATGAAGTGCTACATCAAAAACTTGTTTGGTAGAAAAATTAAATCCATAATTAATCTGTACTGAAAAACAGAAAATGAAAAGCTGATTTATACTACCAATTATACAGAAGCAAATTCTGGAGTTTTTTACAGTAGCATTTTAACTATCTCTTTTCTTCAGATATCTGCTTGACACTTTAGAAAAAGATGTCAGAAAACTATTGTTTGCTTCTAAGAATTGAAATTGCCTACAATAATTTAAAATTGTTTTTAGTGAAGAATTTCAAGGGCTTGAAGAACATGTATATATGGAGCAGCTGCTCTGTGGTGCTGGCCATGTTAACACACAGCAATCCTGTGGCACTTCTAACAGGGGAGTAGGTTTAAGGCTGTGTGAAGATAATCAGTCCTGGCTGTGTAGTAGAATAAAAATGTATAATGTCAGTGTCACCATTATTTCTCATCTGTTTTCACTCAGATTGTTCTTTCAGCAAAATATACTGGAAAAATTACACTTAGTACTTCTTTGTCAGGGCAAATCTCTGTCTTCTACAGGCAACTGTTTTTAAATTTTATGTTTGATTTGATTATTGTAAAGGCTAGACTTTTTTAAATGAAGGGTTATATAGCATTCATTTACAGAATGAGCTGCATAGAATTCAAAGTACCCATCATTTCAGGAACTGGTTTCCTTATGGAAACAGAATGATTCTTGTCGTGCTTGATATAAGCCAGTGAGCCTGATACAAACCAAAGCTTCTATGAATCACAAAGCTTTTTTTTAATAGTCTTACCAATGCTTTCTACCCTGGTTTTTTTGGTGTTTGGTTTTGTTTTGTTTTGTTTTTTCCCCACGTGTATAAATATATGCATTTGAAGTTTTGCAGGTCCAAGATGATCAAGAGAGTTGACTTCATAATTACAGTCAGATCTTTCAGATATGGTATTTGGGAATTCTTATCAACAAGAAATTGAGTAGATTCCAAAGGCAATTTGAGACTAGTTTTTATGTTACAACTCTTTCAAATTGCTTGCCCAATAATTGCCATTTGCTACTTCTTGTTACTGGTTATGTAACACTGTTAATAGAAAAGTAAAGCACATTGAAGATAATACTTTGCACATTTTAGGATAAAACTAAACTGATTAGATATAAATATTTTCGGAGAGATATGGCTGGTTTTAGTTGTGGTTTTTTCGGCAAATTTTTAATTACTTTGTGAGGGGGAAAAAGGGAAATGGCTATATCTGATGATGTGTAGGACCATTGCAGAGGAAAAAGCTTCTGAGATGAAAAAATAAATTATTCTATCTTGTCTTTTGAAAAACATTGCTGCCTCTTCTGTTCTTTCAAGATACTTGAAGAAGTTTTGAAGTTTGCTGAGCTATTTTGTTCCATCTTTAAATCAGAGTTCTGTGAGCCATACAGCAATTTTCTTTGCCTCTGTCTTTTAAATAGGTAAGGAGAATATCTCCTCTCATGATTACTGAGAAACAGGGATTAGTGATTTTACTGCACAAAAGATCCATTAATTGAGAAGCGATTAGATTTTATTGTAATTAATTTCCATAAAACTACTGCTTTCCTTAGATTAAGAATTTTCTTAATAAGAGAATAAACTGCAGCTAATGAGAATGAGATGCTTGCATGAAGCTGATAAATAGGAGTTTATATTTATGCTTCTTTCATAGTTTCATTAATTCAAGAAAGAATATATTTTTTAAAAAGCATTCAGAAAACAGGTCATAACATTTTTAAGCTTTTGTGGGGAAAAATGTGTTTGTGTTTAATTTTGTTTTTCTGAATTGTTGAAAAATCGTACATTACAATTTATTATGAATGCAGAATTAATTATTAGTTAAGACGTTAATAAATTTCCTTAAGCGGAATCGCAAAAAAAAAAAAGGATGTACATTTTATCCTAGTTCTTGTGCATTTGAAAAAATCCACCTGTTCCCACTGCCTTTGCAGGACAGTCTCTATAGCTTGCCAAGTTGCTGGGCATTTCTGTGTGTGGTCTGATGAATTTTGAAAATTTAGTGTTCTTACATGTGAGACTCAATAGACAACCTGAAATTTCTTGATTTTGGCTGTGATACAAATCTTTTAGAGTGTATGGTCGCTAATGTATAGCATGTGACATAAGGTGAGCAGTAACCTCTGGTACCCAGCTATGGAGAATTATATTTCTTTCACTAGTTCAAATGGGAAAAAGTACTAAGCACTGGTGATTCTGTGAGGAGGTAGGAAGACTTTCTATATCACTTTACAAGGATTAAGGAATTTTATACAGCAGCAATGTGTATGGTGACTCAACCTCCCGAAGTTGGGAGGTTTGGCTTTCTGTTGACTCTATTTGACTTAAATTTCGTTCCCAAGGATCTCAAGTAGCAATCCTCTTACACTAAGTAACCATCAGAACAAAAGAAAAGCTTTATGAAAATGAATAAAGGAATAAAATGCAGGTAAGAAAAATGTAATTACCAAAGCTGGAATTAGTCCAGGGTAGGAATTAATAATGCTGAAATTAATAAAGGGTTTAATTTCCGTTAGTCCACAGGGCATGAAATTTTACTCCTTTGAATTGTACCACAGGTCCTTTAATTCTGTACTGGTGCTTTCTGAAATGATTGCAAAGATCAATATAAATCCCAGAGGACTTTTTTTAATAGGTTTTTCAACATTTTTGTTTGTTTTCTTTTTAATTACAAAGGGTAAATAATGGAGCAGACTATGGACACATGCACACCCACTTCTTATTAAAATACATTTGAGTTCATACTTTCCCATGGCCATTCTTCCAGGAAATATTCTATAAGCAGCAGTTTCTGTAGTGGAGTTACTTCATACTAATTTTTCTCACAAAATCTTAGCAATGCACCGTAATTCTTATTCAAGTGCCTTTATTATTCCAGTGTTGATCTTTTCTTAAATACAGATCGCTCATCTATCCAAATCACATTCTGGTTTGGTTTTGCTTTTTTTTTCCCCCCTGATGAGGACAGTTCCAATAGATAGTTAATCCCACCAACCTAATTTATCATGACAATCAGGTCTTACCATAGCTTTTGAGGAAGGCAAAGTAATTAAATCACTTTTGTTTATCCTCTGCATTTTTTTCTTAATATATTATTTTTAAAACAATTTGTTATTGAATAAGAAATTATAGATATTTTTATGAACTGCAATAATGGAAACACTTTTGTTTACATAGGCAAAAGAAAAAACTTTAAAAAATGTTTTTGCTGTTGTAATTGCTATTTTTAGTACAGTTCTGTCACTTCACTATTTGTACACTTTCTAGCTGTTCTATTATACTGTTATTCTGGATTTCTATTAAAAAGAAACACGGGATTTGTGTTATGTGTGTGCCTACAGTAGAGGAGAATAATGCAAAGCTAAGTGCTTTCTAATGCCTATGGGAATAATGTTTTTCTGAGTAGTTTTTGAAGTACATGTCACTGTTCAATTGTCCGTTATTTTCAAATGGCTTGAAAAGCTACAAATAATTTGATATGCCAAGGGCATTATTTTTATTGTGTCAAGGTTTGAAATATGCAGTTGCAAATGCTGCTTGCTATGCTTAAATACAATGAGGCTGTGCAGCTTGATAGCTAATTTCATTTTTCTTGTGAAACACGTATTCTGTGACCAGTGCTTTTACAGTTTTTGTCTGTTTTGATCTTGTACACTCAAATGAGCTATTGGGGAAGATTTCTGGAACTAAAGATGCAGTGCAGACTGGTGTCAGTGGTCGTGCTGCACCACTTCTCTAGCCTGTGATCGGGTTCTGGAAATACTGGCGAGGCAGAGAGGTTGGGAGGCCATGAGGTGTTTGTGCTGCCTTCCCTGTGGCTGGGTCCTGCCGCTGGCTCACTTCCCCTGCCTGCTACAGGGGATGCTCCTTCAGGAGCAGGGGGACAGGACAGGCTGCCTCAGCTGGGCAAATCTCACTTTTCCATGTTTTGTAGAAAGGTAGCGTTGTGGTTTAACCCCAGCCAGCAACTAAGCACCACGCAGCCGCTTGCTCACTCCTTCCCGATGGGATGGGGGAGAGAATCAGAAGGGTAAAAGTGAGACAACTGGTGGGCTGAGATAAAGGCAGTTTGCTTTAAAGGTAAAGCAAAAGCTGCACACGCAAGCAAAGCAAAACCAGGAATTCATTCACTGCTCCTCGGCAGGCGGGTGTTCAGCCATCCCCAGGACAGCAGGGCTCCATCACACATAGCGATGACTTGGGAAGACAAACTCCATCACTCTGCACGTCCCCCCTTTCCTTCTTCTTTCCCCCAGCTCTATCTGCTGAGCGTGACGTCACGTGGTATGGAATGTCCCTTTGGTCATTGGGGTCAGCTGTCCTGGCTGTGCTCCCTCCCAGCCCCCGCACACCTGGCAGAGCATGGGAAGCTGAAAAGTCCTTGACCAAGTGTGAACACGACTTAGCAACAACTAAAACATCAGTGCGTTACCAACATTGTTCTCATACTAAATCCAAAACACAGCACTATACCAACTACTAGGAAGAAAATTAACTCTATCCCAGTGAAAACCAGTACACTGCCTTAAATAAAAAGTGACAAAAGCAAAATTTTTTGAAATTGAGAAAACTATAGAAGTCATTTCCTCCCAAATGGGTTTCAAATTGAGCAACAGATTTGAAGCTGCAAAGGCAGTAGCCTTATTTTCAGAGGAAAACATTTCTTTATCGCAGGGAATTTTGAGTGCCAGTCAAGAACCCACGTCCAGCCACAGTGTTGAGTATGAACTCTGACTGGAGATCTAGTGTTCCTGGTGTAAGGAATTTAAATGAAGAACATTTAAAATCAAAGTTCATGGAGTAAATTTGAGTGGCGTGTGGCATCCGTAAATTTGTTTCTGTTTGTGTTCTGCAGTGGACTATACCTTTGAACTGAAATAAACCTTTTAGATTTTTAGCTTGTAAATGAATTGCTTCTTTTTTTCATACCTCTAAGTGTTCTATTTTTACATTTTCAGAATTTTATATACACTGTATTATGCAGATGGTTTCATTGCATCAGCTGACCGTAATTAAGATACAACTTTTATGTAATACCCACAAACTTGGCATCTGGTCAAGCTGAATTACAAAATTACTATACACTTTTCTCTGTTTTAAGCTTTACCCTTAAGCCAGAATCAGCCAACAGAAAGCCTGTCATTGGCACTGCTAAATGAATAACCAGCTGCACTCTGGTTTCACTGTTGTTTGTTTCAACATCTCAGTCTTCTGGAGAACATGAAAAAACAGTATTTGTTCTGACGGTATTTGTGTGCTCATCTCACTGGGATTGCTAGAGGCAGATTAGATGCTAATAAAATTTAAACAAGGAAATAAAACATTTGAGTATTTCATTTATCTCCAAAATACCAATGCATTACATGATAAAAAAGTCACAGAGATCCATGAATGGAGCATTATCTGACCAATTAAATTATTTTTTAATCTTACATTTCAGATAATTCATATTGCTTAATCCATTATTTATCTCCACTGATATCTTGCATGAATATACAGTTGCTTTTTCACTGGCATCCTGTGAAAGAGGATCCTGATGAGCTTTATTTTGCTTCCCTTGGACTAATTTTCTGCATTTTTTTTCATAAATGTAACTTAAAACCTTTTAAGTGGTTAGGAAATGGGAGTTGAAGGTTTAGCCCTTCTTGGCTTTGTGGTAATATGTTTCAGAACAGCCTGATTTATCTATAAGAATGTTAAAATAACTTCTAAAAATGTCAATATCTATTCCAGATTTAGAGATTGCTTGACATGTACAAAATCTGCTTAATGAGTGCCCTCTCAGTTCAAGAGTAGTGAGTTAAAGTGTTTTTATTCCACTCAAAAAGAGTAAGATACAATTGTGTAAACCGTTACTCATATGAGTTACGGGTGCTCATACAAACTGTGTATGCACGGAAGATCTGCAGAACTTGGCATCTAGATTAGAAATTAGGGAACAGACTGTGGTGAAATTTCCCAGACGTTTATTTTACTGCAGAAAAATTAATGGTATTTCTGCTGAGTCTCTTATCTGAGTTTTCAGCAGACCAAGGTAATACAAGAGAAGCAGGAATGACAGGTAAACAAACTGTCTGGCTTTGGGTTACTTTTGTTCTAATTTTATAACCAATTAAGTTTATCCTTTTCTTTATTCATATGGTTGAAAAGACAATGAATATGCTCCAGCAGTAACTATGGAAAGCTAAGGAACTCCGATTTCAGAGAAATCGGGTATAACAGAGCGGGGCATTTGTCAGGGCGAATCAGAACCAAATGACACTGATTCACGTCACTGACTCACAGTCCAAACTGAGCAAGGGACTAAAACATGGAGTACAAACATTGTCATTTTGTACTTTGTCTGATGAACATGTTCATGTGTGTAGGATTTACACAGCTAATTTTCATCGTTAAAGAAAGCAACAGTTGTGGATGGTCTTGGCATGTTTTCTTCTGTCCCAGTGTAGGGGAACAGATGATGTATTGAGATTGCTTTTTGTGATTACGCTGGCAAATCTCACTTTTTCATGTTTTGTAGAAAGGTAGAATAAGAAATGCAGAATGCAGACTACAGATATCCCTCAGGAAAAACTGTATTTAATGGACTGCAATCTTGATAATAATTCTAAAGAAATAGTCTGCAAAATGTTGGTAGTTTCAGAAAGCTGGTTTTTTTTTCTTTTCCTTCAGTATGCTGTTTGGAGATGACAACCAAAAGGAAAATTATCGGCCGCTTGGTGCCCTGCCGGTGTTTTCGTGGTGAAGAAGAAATTGTCTCAGTGTTAGATTACTCTCACTGTGGCCTACAGCAGGTGCCAAAGGAGGTTTTTAACTTCGAACGGACATTAGAGGAGCTTTACCTGGATGCCAATCAAATTGAAGAGCTACCTAAGGTAATCAGTGTTCTGCCTGTAATACAGATGTCAAAGTTGTCTTCTTAAATGTGTACTCAACGTGTGCTTCGACGCTGAAATAGGGCTTGCTCTTGACCAGGAGACCTGCTTGCTGGGGGAAGAGGCATGGCTATTAACTCTAGAGATTCAATTACATTTTTACAAATTTTTTTCCTGCCCGCTCTGAAGAGCCCAAACAGCCGAGACGCCGTTCTTGCAGATGGTACTGCGTGGGGAGGAGTAGGACCACCTACTTCTCCTTGCTTCATAACACAAGAACAGAGGGCAGCCAATGAGGTCTTAAGTTGGAAAATTAACAATTGTTCAAAAGAAGTACTTCTTGCACAACAAGTAATTAATATTGCATTTGATAGCTTGACCAGGAGTATGCTAAAATATAGGGTGGGTGATCTCGCATTTGGATCCTCTGTAGCACTGCTTTTAAAAGCAGACCCTTTGTCAGGATAAACTGTTTATCCTTGTGGGAGAAATGCCAATACTATCTGACTAATATTTTTATAACTGCAAATGAGGTCCTGCAATAAGATAACTTAAGTTATCCTTCCTGTGTAAAACTTCTTTTATAGAATCTTTAAATCTGTTCTCCTGTTGATTAATGTTTATCATAAGGAATTAAAAGTTACGGTAACTTAAGTGTTCTGGAAACAAAAGAGGGCAAGATAGTGGAAAAACCAATTAATTGTAGGTGCTAGCTACATAATGAAGCATGAAGTAATGTAATCCATTCCTTAATTGAATTTTTCTCAATAATGAAATAACAATAATGAAAGATGCTTACAAGTCTTTAATTAAACATTGTTCCACTGTAATCCATTCTTCATCATTTCTCAACATATTTCTTACTTAGACTGCAGAGAGACTTTATATAAATTCTGTTTACAAATGTAGAAAATATACTTTTTCCATTACATGGACTTCCTTTATTTGGATATCATGGTCCATTGCTTAAGATTGCTCACTCTGTCAAGAAATCCTTTACAGATGGTAACACAGGCTAGCTACAATCTTTTAAGCGTCACAGAAAAATGATGCCTTATCTCTCCTGCTACTAGAAAGGACAGCAGAGAACCAGATATTTTTTCTGTCCCCATAAATATGAAATGGATTGTGGTGGAAGCCATTTTACTGCTAATGAATACCTTCAGGACTATTTCTCTTTTAATAATATATGGTTAACCTTGTATATTTTAATTATGCTACTGAAGAATCATACTGAAGAATATATAAAGTGTGTAGTTCAGCTAGGGGTTTTTAGAATATTTGTTTTGGGTCTCCTGAAAGTATGCATCACCATGGTATTCAAACTGCAGTGTATAATGGAAGATAAATATATCAGGGCATAAACCAAGAGCAATATGCCATAATTCTATATGGAAAAACTGAGGGCCAAAGGTAAGGGGTCCAAAATTATGAAATTGGGATGAAGGTGATAGTGTTAGTGTCAGTCACAACTGAAATGTGCATGCTAATGAAACCTTTGCAGTGTGTTGTGGTATCATCTATTTTGTATTTGTTATGTGTGAAACAAAACAGCTGATAAATATATACCTTGGAGTGATTTAAGCGTATAGGACTCTATTTTTGCACCTCTTTTTTCTCTTTTTTTTTGTTATAAATAATATTTTGAAGCAAATACTATGTATTGAAGAACTCCTTTTAATCGGTCTTAAGTTTGGGTAAATGCATCGTTTAACATTGTCTTGGCCTTGTATAAGAGAAGATTAATGGGAGTGTTAATTTGCTTTCTTTATACCATTCATGATTTTTTGTCTGAAGCCTTTATTAATCATTACCATAAACTAAATGGTCCAAATAATTTCTTTGCCAAATTTTCTACTTCAACTATTTTTTGCTGCATGTGTCTGAACTTTTTTTCACTATTGAATTAATATTCTAGGAGAGAAAATGTCGTTTTTTTCTTAAAATGGCAGCACACTACTTAACACTAACTTTGGTATTACACATTATGATCTACCATAGACGTAACTTTCCACTCTCTGTAAGTGTGAATTCAACTAACTTCTTCCAGAGAAAATTTGTTTTGTCAGTTTTCTGTTATTTACCAAACGTTATGTACCTCTGAAGTTACAATATTCTTTTGAAATTTTCTCTCATAAGAACGCTTTATCATGTTTAAAAGTTTAATGAAAAAAGCATAGGTAAAAACTCTGTTAAGTCCTTATCTACCTAGATACATGATATACTGGAAACCAATAAATTATTTTGGATTAAACTGATGTATTAAACTCATTCTGGTTTTTTTCTTTAATTTTTACCTTACATTTTATGCATCGTAATTATGCTTTTTTTTTCTGCTGTCTTCATTAGAAATGGATTTCTAGTTCCTAATTTCTAGTATTTTTCTTTTCTTTTAAGGTTTTATAGGATTGTTGTATAATTCTTATTCTCTATTTACGTATTTCCTATTTCCCTAAATCTAGCCAAGTCTCTTACTTTATTTGCCTTTCACTTCATTATCATGAGCTGCTGCTGCAAGTATGTCCCTATTTGAATGAGTCAAATGAATCAATGGCTAACAAAAAGGAATATTGATTTTAATTAAGGTGGAGTCACTGGCAATCAGTATCCAGAAAAACATGAATGAGATGAAAATTCTCCCCAGCAGCTTTCCCTTATAAATATAAAATAAAATCTGGACTAATTTGTAATGGACAAAATTAGTTTACTTGTTAATGACTTAGGAAAAATTTCTCTGTCTCTAACAAAAAATTCTAGAAATAGCCACCACTGTGTTTCACATGTTGGTAAAACAGATACCAGTAATGCTAAGTATGCTACTGAAGTTAGAGGCTACATCTTAATGCTTAATTGTCTCACTGAGAACAAACAATACCACCAATATATAAATGGTGTTGAGGTAATCACTAATGTATACCCACAGATGGGTAGGTATTCTAAATGAACTATATTTTTCTTTTACATTGCATTTGCTATGTAAGTTTCCATTAAAGACATTGAATACTTTTTCTAAATCTGCCAGTAAGAAATCATGTCTCTTTTCTACAAAGCTAGAAAGTGTTATTCCTTTGTAATCCTGACATCAAATTCCCCCAATATTAGCCAATCTATTTCACAGTTATGCCTATGGAAAGTAAAGAGCAGAAATTTCATATTGTCCTCTAACGGCCCTGGAAGCCAACAACCTCTATTGCTGTGTAGTCCAGAACTTGAGATATGCAGAATAATAGCCCATTGTTATAACTCAAATCACAGCACTATTAGCACCACTTGGTTTCCAGTCTGAAAGGAATAAAAGTAGTATATGGGCATACAGCATGATGATTACTTCAAGATTGTGATGGCAGGGCCATAAAGCACTAGAAGTTGAGAAAGACACCTTTTGAAAATCCAGTGGGTAAAAAAAAGTGAGCCATTTTGGGCCTACATACCTGTATTCACACTCTGGTATTATTTCTGATACAACAGTATATCATAAAATTACTCCAGATAGAACATTTTTTTATTACACTTCTTCCTTCACCAGTTCAAAGGCCTTGTATCTGTTCAGATATTGTCAAAACTTTAAGCTCCAAGCCTTCCTTGGCTTTTAAAAGAAGAATTCTCCAGGGGAATGGCTGGAACATGTACTGGGAATTTAATTTATATATATAACAGCATGATATAGTTTATATATGTACCAAAATTCTGCAGGTTCCCTATGCTGTACATTAGTAATGTCTACAACTGTTCTCACACAGCAATGTGGCTAGAAATTTCAAGAGCAAACCCTAGGGCCTATTAATTTAATTACTTTCCAGTCTTGTCCAAAATTATGTGCTTCCTTAAAAAGAAAAAAACTAGGTGCTCTCAGATGCATTGCAAAGGAATTCCTCAGTCTCTGGAGAGGTATTTTGCTTTATTAACGTTGTCTGCAAGCAGAAATGTGTAACCCAGCTTGGCTTCCAGGGTGTACAGTAAATTTTCCGGCTGTTCCTATAAATTAGGTCGGGAACCACCCCGGCATGGACGTGGTTCTTTCTGTGACTCCTGCGGGGCTGCTGGGCTGTAGTAGTGCCTTGTACTTCTCTGCCTTCTCTGGCGTTGGCTGGTGAGCGGTGGGCAGGAGGCTGTTGTACAAACTGGAGAAATAACATTTCATGTAAGAGGAAATCTGAAAAAACTGTCAATACGAAGGCATTTTGAAAAGTGTCTTTCAGTAAAAAGGCCCTTTCATATTTGGTGCCAACTGACAGTGATTGTGGTGGGGTGCTTCTCATTCTGAGCATTTTTTATTCATGTGATTATTCATGCTTTCTGAGAATAGATTATCTTGAAGAAAAAGCAGGATTTTTCTAAAGGATTATGAGTTACAGCAGAAAAATGCAGTTTCAAAATGATCTAAAATTTACTTCAAGTGAAGTACCAGGTTGGCATTTGCACGCCACTTGTCTGTTAATTTTCTCCTCTCCAGATGATTGGCTGAGTTTTTCATCTAGGCAATCAAATTATTATGCATTCTCAAATAGCCTGTAGATGAGTATATAGACTTTATTCTGATGTAGAAGTCTGAAAGAAAGACTAAATCTGTTGTAAACATAACACTAATATTTGAAGAATGCTTTTGAGATGCCTGCAAAGAGATGTTGTTCTTCTCCGGAACCCACTGAATTTTCTGGTGCCATTTGGTGAATTCATATTTGCGGAAAGTCCCTACGGGGTTTGGTGACTTTTAACTCTTGAAAAGAGCGATATTTTTAGAGCCTGCAGCCACAAAGTGGTAATGTGAGGCAGGTCTTTCCTGCAGTCCGGTGTGATGGGTAGCGCAGGAGTGGTTGGTACCGGGGCTTGGAGCCAGCTGCAGTGACGCTGTGCTGGGTGCGCAAACCAGAATTCGTACCACCAAGGCAGGCAGCCATGCGTGACCCTTCCCGGTCACTCCTAACAGTCAATTTTCCACAGTACCGCCCCTGGGGAATGTGGAGCATGGCAATAAATAAGCCAAGCAATTATATTGCATTCTCCTCTTATACCTGCTAGCACGCTGGGCTTGAAGAAGCTATAAGCTACTCTATCTAAAAAAATGCACCTGCCTGTTCTTCGTATACGGCACCTCTAACCTTGCAATGCAATGTGCCTAAATGTGAAATCGCGTTTCACGACTGCTTTCTCTTAGTATGGTGGTTTTATTAATTTTTATATGTGGAAGGTGTTGTATGAGATAGTGATATTTCTTGAGGAAAGCAGCCATGTTAAATAGGTGCTTTCAGCATGATTTATTGATTACTTCAGGTTGAAAGGAGGATTGTTTTGCAGTGGAAATTCTGACATTTTATAAAATTTGAATTTGAATTAAAAATTAGAATCAAGTCCTGAATTTTGGGGGGACTTAAAGAACATATCATTTTGATAATGTCAAAGCATTTTGTTTCTTGATAGCAAATTTCTTCTGCATGCAGTCAAATATTTGAAAATCTGTAACGAAATTAAATTGTAAAATCAAATATTTTAATTTACGACAAGCCACAAAAAATTTCAATTGATATAACACATGTGAAACATCGTGTGTCTACAAAATGTTGATTGCAATGAGTATGCAGTTTTTGACAGAAAGCACTTTTTGAACATTCCTGCTACCAATCAACTCTTCTGATTACTCTTGCTAACTGTGTGTAAGCAGTGTTTATGATACTGAGCAGCCTGTAAGAATGTCTTCTCAAATAATGGCTTTTCAAGATATTTTCTGATTATTGAATTCTTATGTAGCAAATGTAGTTTTGTGGTATTTGTTGCTTCTGTGTATAAATAATGATCCCAAACTGATCTTTTTCCTGAAACACTGTAAAGTATCTTTTTATGTTACAGCAACTGTTCAACTGTCAAGCTTTACGCAAACTGAGTATACCAGACAATGACCTTTCAAGTCTGCCAACCACTATTGCTAGCTTAGTTAATCTCAAAGAACTTGATATCAGTAAAAATGGTAAGAGATCAAAAGTATAAGTATTTTAAAGAATTGTAATGAATATGAACAATAATGAAGTTTTAATTCCTAATGATTAACAAACTTGTGTTCTAGAAAACTTGCTATTTTTCTAGATTATGTACTATTTTCCTGTCTGGCACTTTTGAGAAGTCTGAGTAGATATCTACCTCATATACTTTTCTATTAAAAAAAAAACAAAACCAAAAACGTTGTTTTAGCATAGTATCCTGTGATGACTTGGGACTGATAAACATTAGAAACAGGCATGGGAGACCATTTTCCAGTGCACTTATGAACCATTCCGCTTTCCAAAGTGGCTTAGTACTTACTGGGCTCTTGTGTAACGCATTTAGGCATATAAGGCTGCAGGTAAACAACTACCAGGATTTATATAGCCAGTGACTAATTTGCTGATGTGCATTTCCAAATTATGCATTTACATATTTATGTGCCTAAAAACCTTTGCACGTTTGAACTTAAGTGTCGTCATTTTGAAAACAAGGCTTAGGCACTCTTGAAAATTTTGAAGAATTTATTATCCGTGTAGGCCTAGAGACTGTCAGGGTTATATGTATGTTCTCCCAAGAAGAGAAGGAGGCACAGAAGAAAAAGATAAGCAGTTCAGAAAGAAATGAAAAGCATAAATATCAGTACACACGATGTCACTATTTAACTCTAGAAGATTATATAAATCAAGCATTAGTGTAATAGTTTTAGTACAGGGCGTATTATCTGTTCTAGTGTATTTATTGAGTGCTTAAGTATCATCTTTTAGACTATAATGCTAAAATATATGTATTCTTCCTGTTTTAGCTTAAGTCTGATATGAAAATGCCAATGAACTCATTTATGAACAAAACAAGTTGAACAGTTTTTTACGTGCGTGTAATAATTCTTTCAATATTTTTTTAGGAATTCAAGATTTTCCAGAAAATATTAAATGTTGTAAGTGTTTAACAATTATTGAAGCCAGTGTCAATCCAGTCTCTAAGTGAGTATCACTAGCTTGTGTTTGTTTGCTGCAAGTGCAGGAAATTTACGCAAAGTGAACTAAAATTTAAAGGCATTGTATCAAGTTCATTTGCAGGATTAATCTATATTTCTTTTTAATTGTTTGAAATCCAGGGTTGATGTATCTATGAAAAGATCTGTGTATTATGTAACAGATGTGGTGTCTTTCCACATAGTAAAGAAAGTATTGGCAAAGGAGTCCATGTGATGCAGCCTTTTAAACACAGGGGGCTGGGGCTTTATGTATTTGGGAAGTAAGCCATGCTGCGTCCTCACGTACTGTAATCTCTTGGGACTTTGGCAACACTTATCCCTTCCAAAAACTTGCAATAATAGTCACAAATAATCTGTGTTGTAATCCCATGATTTATAAAATAGAGTGAAGGAGATGAAAAGATGAAATTTTACTATTTCAGTTTAAGAAAAAAAAAGAGAGATAGAAAGAAAGAAAGGAAACACCTTTAGCTTAAAACCCTCAGCTAGGCAGGGAGAAAAGGCTGATGTAACTGGAATGTGCCAGGCATTTGAATTTCATGTGGTTATAGCAACGTGGAAAAGATGAGAACAGGCAAAAATGTTGTCTGTAACAAGTAAATTCTTGAGAATTTTGGTAGAAAAAGAAGGTGGGAGAGTACATCATCTTTCTCTTTCTAAATATACATTGTTATTATTTCCATAGCAACTTCGGTGTGAGCATTAAGCTTTTAACTGTTTTTTCAGGCTGCCAGATGGCTTCACACAACTTCTAAATTTGACCCAGCTCTATCTAAATGATGCCTTTTTGGAGTTTCTTCCAGCTAACTTTGGAAGGTAAGAATTAGTCATCAAAGCACATTGCTCTTTCATATGAACCCAGTTTAGGCTTTAAGGGACCATTTTAAAGCTGTATTCTTTTTAAAAGCAATACAAAGCAAAACAAAAAAACCCTCAAAGATATTTTGGCTTTTCAGCCCTATTTTGATGAATGATTGTTGTTAGAGAGAATGTTACATCAGCAAGAATTTTATGATGAAGTGATGCAGTTTGGTGGTTTAGGGAAAAGGTGGGAAGAAGTAGAAATTGAGGAAGAGGCCTGTCCTTGATGAAATGTGTTACTAAATTGTGGCATGAGGAGAAAATAGCAATATAGTCTAAGCCTATTGAAAAATGGACAGAAAGAAAAAGTGTTGTGAGTCAGAAAGGAAGAAAGAAATGACTGAGCATGGTGGAGTAACCACAGGAAAAATGTGAAAGCAAGAACAAGAGAGAAGATTCAAAAGACAGCAGAGCGGAAAGGATGTAGAATGAGAGTAAAAATAAATGCAGCAGACACTGAGCCAAAAAGTGTTAGATAAGGACAAAGCAGAGGCGAGAGGGGAATCAAAGTTAACACAATTTGCCATGGCCATTTACGAGGGCAGTAGAAGCCAGTGGATCCTTACACTGCACAGGTCTGGCAGAAATGTCAACTTTATTCCACTGCTGTTACACTGGTGAGGGAACGGTCAGCCTTTCTGCCCTCGGAGTGTCCAGTTGGGCAAGCAGCTCAGAAGACAAAGGATTAACAGAGAAACTACATGTTGGTGTTACAGAATTCACCTAGTATTTGGTTTTTCCTGGTCCATCCAGCTACCCGTACATGTGTTTTATTGTTCAACTGGGAACATCAACTCAGCACTCCAAAATTAATACTGAAGTGACATAATTTGTGTTGGAAATGACTTTGGTGTGCTCAGGCATTGAGAAAGAGAAAGTGCTGCGTTATCAGCATTCAGTTGATGGGCCTGTCACCAACGCAGAGCTGAGTCTGGGCTTTACGCTGGAATACCTTTTAGAAAATGCCTAGTTGAAGAAAGAGGAAGAAAAATTGTCATTGTTTGCATTTGATGAGTGTTTGAAATATCAGAGTAAATCCTGAGACAGCCTGCTTCTGCAGTTTGGAATCAGACATTATGTTCAAATGTCAAGGAAAAATAAATACACTAAATACCCTGCAATTTATCAGATGTGTAGTGTTTATATTCATTATGCTCTTCTAAAGCCTTGCTGGTACTTTGTCTAATAATCTTTGTCGCTTAAGGACATGTCTAGTATTCTGAACCTTTTAGCAGAAAGTACTAATTTTTTTTTTTTCTTTTACAAATGCATATTTTATCCAAATGAAATTACACTAGTTCCAGTTGTGGTTGTTATTCCTTTATTATTATTCTGCTTCTATATTATCTATTTGGTGTCTTGCATTTACAAATCCTTGTCATGTTTCCAAAGCTTCCCACATTAGCATGCAGACATTGCTCTTTTGGTTTTTTTATTAGCCACACGTAGCTCTTTAACTGTATCTCCCTTATTGCTTTTCTCCAAATTTTAGTGCTTTCTTTATATCTTCTGGTACAGTAGTATTCAGTTAGCCTGTTATAGTCTCGTTTAGTCATGTGAATAAAGTCAGGAACAGAGTCTACCTGAGCATCATGTAAACGTCTCTACACATTTCTCATTTGAAGTTGTTCTTTTTAGTCCTGGTTAAGCACAACTGTAGGACTTGAAATGTTTTCTGCTTTATTTGGTAGGAAAAAGATAAAATCATAGTTTTCTAGAAGAGCATAATATTGGCAAGCCTGAGGTTCCATGAAACAGAAAACTGGTGTTGTACTGGACAGAGAAATACTTAAAGCTTTGTTGTATTTTTTTAAAACTTTTCTCACATGTTTACACTTATGGCACTAAAGGACCTGGACTGTAGAGACAGAGTAATATGAAAAGCAGTATTAGTGAAATCACTGAAACTCACCATGCAGTTCCTCAGCAAACTTTCTTCACATTTAGAAGCTGTGATATCAGCTTAGAAGCTTTAATGGTATGACTCCGGGCTGACATCTCTGTTTAGAAATGATACAATTACAAATCAGTTGTGCAGAACTGCTCAGTTTCCCATAGGCCCTGAGCAATCCTGGGCATGGTCAGCTCATGCATTGAATGTACCTCCAAAAAATAGTTGATTTGATACTCCAGATTTTCTGTGAGTGGAGTTGTACAATTTGAGATGAAGAGGAAAGGACCTTGTTCATCCTTTTGGTTTTATATCCTCTTCCTTTTCCTCCCCACATTGATTATAATTTGGAATTAAAGAACCAGCAAAAGGGTGACATGAATCAAAATCCTTTCACGTTTATCAAATTATCTTTCTAGACAATATGGGTAATTAGACAATACTGCCCCAAATTCTGGAACTCTAATACATTAGTTTCTTCATCTCTTATCTGGTGTGTCCTCCTTCCTTCCCATTATTCTACTTCATGAAATTTATTGCTGTGGCTTAAATAATATTGCCAGTTAGAGTTTGCACAATGAGATGGGCTTACAAAGTACTGTTGTGTATCGGTTCTAATTTATGCCAGCATTTAAGCACATGTCCTACTTCTGTTTAAAATACACTAAATTCCATGGAGAACTGTTCCGTAGTATTGGTCTGCCTGTGTGGAGTTGCAGAATTCAGCTCAAAAAATGCAAAAGAAAGTTGTGAACTAAATAGCAGTTGCTTCTTATCCTTTAGTAGGTCTGAAAATGTTTGAGAGAAATTAACTTTTACTATGTTTGCTTTATTTGAATGATTAATAAAAATAGTTTAGAATTACTGTGAAAAACTGATACATGTCAAAGTTTTTCAGAAGAGTTCAGGTAAGGACAGATATGTCCTTATCTGAAGCTAACTGTCCTTACATGAAGCTATTTGGTTCTGAATACATTTTGTATCGTATTCAGCCCCACAATAACTGGACATCTTACTATTGTGCATTAAGTGGACTCTTTTTTTGTTGAAATAAGGAGTTTCAAATCATTCTTCTGAATTCCTGAACTAATTCATTGACTGAACTAATTATTTTCTATCATATTTCTAGACTTGTCAAATTGCGAATTTTGGAGTTAAGAGAAAATCACTTGAAAACTCTACCAAAGTAAGTGATTGAATATTTACATAAGTCTTTTTCACCTGAAATTTCCAAAAGTGCAAAATATTTTTATTGTTAGCAATGCAATGGTGTCATTTCTGTTAAGAGTTATTTTTTTCCCTGGTTTAAAGAAATTCTACTGAAGGTTTTTAGCAAAAAGCAAACATATAATGGAAGATGGAGACTGGTACATTAGCTGACTGTAACTCAATATCCAAAATCCATGACGTGACATTTTAAAATACGAGATGTAAACAAAATTGGAAAACAACATATGAGATAACCCTGGTCAGTGATTATGTGACATATTTTCCTCATTAAGAAGTAATACATTCAAGTTGTATTGAAAACATACTCAATGTAACCTTGGTAGAACAATCTCCCCATATGATCTGTACAGAAGTTAAATGTATTTGGTGGTTTCCAATACTATTTAGAAACCTGTACAATCAGAATATTGAAGAAATGTCAATTTGGTAGTGTTCCTTGGTACTATTTACCAAACAAGAAAGTTACTGTAATTTGTTGCTATAATTTGACCAACGTTTAAATGATATTTTGAAAAGGAAACAGTAAAGAAATGAAAAATAAACCTATACACTTCTCCTGCTAAATATGGGAAATTGCACTTGCAACAAGCATGGAATATGTTTTTGTATTCAGACCAGCTTTATATAATTGTTTTCTGTAACAGGCATCCTAACCAATGAAAAAATATCTATGGATTTGGGGATTGTTACAAACGGGGGTTCTATGTCCCCGTTATAAGTGAGACTCATAGTGGTGGCAATAGACTGTGTTTATGAAACGTTGCTAATACTGAATTACATATTATTTGGTTCATTTTAAAAAGGCACCCTTTTTAGCAAGCATGCTTTTATCAAAATCTCCTATGCAGGCATTTTGCCTATAATGGGATATTGCGATATTCTCACTACTTCCTGTGGGCTTTTATCCACAGCACTTTCCTTTTCTAAAGGAAAGCTATTTTTTGTGTTAAAGGCAATATTCTTTATATCAGTTGAAAACACTTTTTTGTATAAACTTTCTATTTCCTCTGTTCTGGGTTACATTTACTATTTTGAAAAACAAAAAGAAAAAGCTTCAATCTGCTACCAAAGTGTTTATCTGCATTTAAAAATGAGACCTGTTCAGGACAGCAGATTTGCAGCCTTTGAGGTCTTTATCATCTATATCATCATATACATGCTGTAGTATATACATGTTATCTAACTACCTCTTAAACATCCATCTCTTTTAGAAGGGAATTGCGTAGTCTTTGCATGCAGAAAGTGCTTGTCAGAATAATTGGGTGTGTGTGTGCTAGGGTTGAAGAATCAGAGTTCCACAACATTATAATTTTGATCAAACAGAATATTTTTATATTTCTGTTCTAATTCTAATCCCACTGAACATGACAACAGACTTGTTACAGAATTCAGAGGGAGCAAGATTGGGATTGTGGGTCATTGTTACTAATAATTTTTTTTTCTTTCTTTCTGTGATACATGGTGCTTAACAGGCAAATTTTGTCAAGTTTGGAAAGTGTTTGGAAGATTCATACCTAAGCATACTAGCCTCTGGTTTCAGTAGCACTGAGTTTGTTAAGGTGGCTGAGCGTGACTTTTTCCACTATGATTCTGAAAGTAAGGAAGTTCTTTGATTCTTGTAACCAAGGGAAACGTTATTTGCAAGTGTGTTTGTTCTCTACTATGGCCAGAAGGCTTTGCTATATACTACTGAGACGAACTGGAAAGAAGAGGTTTTGCTTATGCAAATGCTATCCTTAAAACTGCTAAATAAAAGGGACAGCTGTGTTGCGAGATAAAGTAAGAGGAAGAGGAAGAAAGTTGGCAAGGTCATTTTTGCATCAACTGGGACAAAAATGGGAGATCTGCATTTCTGGGCTTCTTTTGTCCTCTAGAGCGGTTTTCTCTGCAGGCAAAAAAAGGTGTAATGGATGGACAGGAGTTAATACATGTTACAGAGTGTTAATTTAGAGGATATATGTCCTGCTTCTGGTTAGGGTGAATTTGACCTGTTATAAGAAGACAGTAACTACTGGTCTAAAGCAGCGTCTCTTTGCATACCGGAGTGGGCCTGGGAAGATCAGGGCTGAGCGTGGGAGGTTGGAGGAGGAGGGTGGGGAGGCCGTGGGTGAATGCAGACACGGTACTGTGGCGGGTAGAGCTGAGGCAGTATCAGTATGTTGCTCAGGCTTTACAGGGAAACAGGAAAACATTAAATACCAGACACTTATTTTCTCAGCCGATACGAGAAGGAAAATTGTGACAAGAAAACTGTGTCTACAATAGAACCATCTGCAGTTAGGAAAACAAATGCAGTAATATAAATCAGAATATATTTTACAATCTAGTTGCAAAAAAGGTGATGCAGGTCTTTCAGATATATACTTAAAGGCTTTCTTTCTTATCCTCCAATTTATTAGATATATCATGAATGAGATAACCTGATTATGTTGGTAGTTTGTCCAGTAGTTCTAATGTAAGAAAGGACAAGAAAAAGAAGGCAAATAAATAATTTTAATATTGTAATTTGGCTTTCAAATAGATGTGAAATGTACTGTAAGACTGTTTTAAGTAACTTCTGCTCAGTACTATTACTATGGTAAGTACAACTTAAAAGATGTTATCAAAAAGCAGATTATATTCTTTCATCTGTTCTGTGCTGTACAATATATGTATAAAGAATTTTTAAAGGAAACAGCATTTTGGCATAAACAGGAATTAAATGTGCTTTGTGTTTACCGTAGCTCTAATTTTGCTATATTTCATACTAGCTCAACAGTCAAGATTGTTGTAAAATGTATCCATAGTAACTGAATGCAAAATGTTCTAAAATAATTTACAGAAATGTCAGATTAAGTAAATACTAACTATAGTTGGCTGAAAAGTAGCTCTCTAACCAGAGCATAGATCTCCAAAGTGTCCCTCTTTAATACAACTTACATTAAAAAATGAGAGCTTCCCTTTGCTGAATTTGTTGACATGATTGTACGGCATCTAAAAGATGTCCAGACGTATCACTGTATTCCCAGACGCTTTCCTGATAGAAAATGAGTGAAGCATTGTTCATAAAATGCTTTGAAGATTCTTCTGATTTCTTCTGACAAGCATACTAAACATTTAGAATAACACTGTCTTGCTGTATCACACTGGGCTGGAGACATTCGTTATTCTTCAAATGAAAATGTTGCAGGATGTTCCTATATTCTGTCAGCAATACTTTCTCTTCAGAAAATACTACTAGGCTTACAAATATTTTTAACATACTGAAAATATTTGTATGTTTAGTCTATAGATCTTCACAATACTGTTTTATAAAATCAGTTATTTGTTTTCTCTCTTATACAGTTTGATTAAATATTATTATTGATAACTGGTTTCCAGGATCTTTTAAGCATTTAGAAATATTTGGAAATCTCTGGCCAATATTGCAAATACCTTTTAATATTTTATTAAAGCTTTAATTTGTGTAACAAAACCAGAAAAATCTGGGATCTTTCTCTTGAATTTCTGTTAAATGTTTCAGAGCAGTTGTGAGATTCTGACCCAGTTTCTTACGTTTGAACAGTTTTGCCACCTACATCGCAGGGCTGTCTGTTGGCGTGAAGAACCAGCTAAGACAATTTTTATTATTCTGTTTGTATAAAAGTGTACTTGATCTTTACTCGCTGTAACAACTTGTAATATTACTGTATAATAGCTCGGGGTGTTGTTTTATAGACCGTGGCTCCCGATAGCTCCGTAGCGTTCTGCTCTGTAATAATACCCTACTGAATATGTATTTGAAGCTACAGGCGAGGCTTTCCAATTGCCAGTGATGTTTTCAGTCATTTTGCGCCCAAACTGAAGCAATTAAAATCGGTGGACAGATTCCCATTAGCTTCAAAGGGTTTTGAATGAGGCAGTTTGTGCTTCAGTGTTTAATTATTCTGTGTTTGAGTAATTTCTCAAACTGGAGAGATGGAATTCCCAGTTTTCTATCCTGCTGAATAAGGCTGTAGTTCAACCTGGATGGGAAGATACGGGAAGACAGGAGGCTGCCAAGGGAGGAACCACTTAGAGAACTGCGGTAGGAGACTGACAAGTCCCACGGGTCCCACCAAGGGCCCGTCTTGCCCTCAGTCCTGTTCGTGGCAGCGATCAGCACTTACCTGGCAGGATCTGAGCAGCTTGGTGACTGCAAACCTCTTTTCTTTAACATCCTTTTCTGTGTCATTTGTAAACTAACCAGCATGGGCCCCAGCCCGGAGCCTGACTATTGACAGCTCCTCCTCCTCCACCCACTCCTTTAAAATTGGTATTTTTTCCAGTCTTTAGTCATTTATTTATCTGTAAGGGTAAAGGGTGAAGACCCTCTCTGATCACATAGCTGCTTAGGTTAAGAACTTTCAGTGGAGGACCTTTGCACATATCTGGTGGAAATGAGAATGGACTTCATTGTCCACCTCTTTTGTACACTTGACTCTTTCAAAAGACTCCAGAAGTATTTTGAGTCATTCCTACTCATCACAAAAACTATGTTGAATTTCCCCAGTGTGTCATATTTGTCTGCGTATCCCCTTATTCTGTTGTTTAAAAGAGTTTCTGTTAATTTGTCTGGTACAGTTGTCAAAGTCTGTAGGTTCCTAGGCTTAGCCTGGAATGATTTAAAAATTGTTGTGACGTTAGTTACACACTTCCCAGTCATCTAGCACCGAAGCACTGGGTGAGAGGTTTTGTGTGTCTCAGTGCATGTAGCTGTAAGCGGTAAGGGTGAGCATTGCAGCACGGGAGCCTGCCCAAACTCTGCGTGCAAATACAGAAAATTAATTTAGTTTTTCTGCTCCGACCATTTTTTCTGAGCATTCCTCTCATATCTTTTCCATAGATTCTGGCAGGCTTCCTGCTCCTGAGGGGCCAGGAAAGATTTATTATTATTTTATGCCTTTTTTCAAATATCTCTGAAAATATTTTCTGGTCTTCTATAGTTAACCATTCTGTTCTATTTTCCTTATTTGGACATGTTTTTACCTTTTTAAAGGATGTCTTCTAAGTCTCCTATATTTCCTTCTTTGCACCAGTGACACGCTTAAGTGTGCACATGTATAGATGGCACCAAAAAGAAACTGTTCTGAGCATAAAATCAGGAAGGTAGATGCACCCAGTGAGTATCTCCACCTTTCCTTCCTCTACCCCAGCGGTACGAGGTCTCCTTGTTTGTCAGAGTTGTTCGGTATTATCCATGTGGGTTGTTTGGTATTATCTGTGTAGGTGTTGTCAATGAATGTCAGTGAACGTGTCAGCATCTCCGTTCACTGCTGGAACAACCTGTGATTACAGTTGCACTTTTCATCTGTTGTGTCTAGTGAAACAGAAAACACCTCACTTAAAGCTTTTTCTCAAGTTTATGAGAAAAAATACATTTAAATTAGTTGCACATTTCAGTTATGTATCAGAGCACATATATATTTCCATACATGCATATTTCGATGCATACACACATTTGTATACATACAAATGGTGAGTGAAGAGATGTAATAACACACCCGGTTTCTGGAGGTGCTGTGCCTGTACCAGCTCGCAGTACAAGGGTCAGCACGCCTACCGCCCCGTGCAGCGATCCTTTTCTGTCCCCCACCGACTTGGAGGCCCCCACAGCGATCGGGGCAGGGGTAACTGTGTGGAAGTGCTCCTGCTGCTCCGCCGGGGCAGCGTGGGGTGCTGTGGTGGGTGCACCTCTCCTCCCCCAAAATGCCTCTGCCCAGCACACGGCTGCTGTCGGGAGCTGGCACTTCTGCCCGCGCTGTTCCTGTTCCTCAAGCTGTCACAGGCCTAAAATTTAAGAACAGGGAGGAGGCTGGTATTCAGAACACAACTACTTACCAAATATATTTTGCCATTTTAAAATCATGAACCAGGAGTTAACGAGTTTTCTGGTAAGTGTTCTGAAGCGTATGAGTGTGTGTGCATGTGCGTGTGTAAGCACCTGGCTTGGTGAAATAGGTGTTGACATTATTGTCTCAGTATTCCCATTTCAGTCCAGAAAAACAGCTTTCATACCGCTGTTACCATCTTCTCTGTCTCCTACTCTCTTAATTGTAGCTTCAGCTTACACGGCTTTGTCTCACCTCTGATACAAATCGGAGTGCTGGTTTCCTGTACGATTGCACAATAAGGCATTTTTTTTACCTAGTGGTTAAATAATTATTATGCTAGCAGTGTCTTTGTTGATGTTTTTGAAGCCATTTACCAAACACCTTTTGTGTTGGAGCTGCGAACTCCAAGGCCTATACTTCATTATAAGGCTACCCAGGCATAATGGCTATAAATATTGGACATTGCTGTAGGAACCACAGAACGGTCTGACAGTGACTTTCTAATTTGTATGATTAATCCAACCACTCTGATGCACAGGATATTTAATAATTTTCTTTGAGGAGTTATGTAAATGATATAAAGTACCACAATGTTTTCCCACTGTTTGGTAAGTGGATTTTACTGAGTGTGTGAGAGATCAGGCACTAAGCACTTCTGTTTGTGTTAACATATATTGGTACAGAAAGTAAACCTTTTCCAAACTTTAGTTGTTTCTGGAAAGTTATTTCAAACTAGTTGAATGAAAGTTCACAGTGGATACAAATACAGAAGTCGTGTTTGTGCTGCCTACACTGTAGGAAACAACTTTTACATTATGATGAGTCAACCTTAAATCACGCAGCGGGAGCTGTGTTCTGCAGTCAGCCTTGGGGTTTGATTGCTTCAGTTCTGACCCCAGTTCGAGGCCTGGAGTCCTTTTTCTGGATGTTTAGTTGTAATAAGTGTACTGTTAGGCAGTACATCTTCCAAATACAGTCTGATATTCTCACAAAATAAGTGAAAACTAAAAGTTTGTGTTCAAACTGGATGTAAATCCAGAATATTGAAAATGATATATTGTTACTGCCCTTCTACCAAAGGGCAGCTGGTTAAATCCTAGCATTGTTTTCCTAGGTTTTTTTTTTTCCTTGTAAGTGATAAGGCGGTTGTTATTAGGCAGACTTCACATTAGTGCAGACTGTATTTTCATTTCCATCTTTACTGTTTTCCGGGAGTTTGAGTATAAGTTGGTTTGTGTATTAATAATAATGACCTGTGCCATTGCATTGGTGTTCGAAGGCACCAGGATATTTGGGCTGATGGAAGAAGAGAAGAGGGAATCAGTAAAGCTTAAAATATCTTATAGCGTAATTACACCAGCATATTTAGGAAGCAGAGATATGTAGAGGCTATATATAACTCTGCATTTTATATGTGTGTATTTATGTAGACAGACAGATATAGATATATATGTGTGTATTTATATACACTTATATGTACATACACATACATATGCTATATACACACACGCGATATATGGGTATCTATAGCCAGTCATTTCATAGACTGGGAACCAACCAAGCAAAAACAAACCAAAAAAGGAGCGGTGGGTAGTAGGATAGCCTGAGTGTCGGTGCTAGAAGAGACGATGGGGAACGTGCGGAGTATCAGGGGGACAAGAAAGTGAGGGGGGCACGAGGAGCAAGGTTTAGATTGTGTTGGCTGCTGAGGACTTGCACCCGCTGAGCAAGGTGACTGCTGGTGTCGCAGAGCCTTCCTTGGCCTGCCCTAGGAAAAGTGCTTTCTGACTTTCTGCTCTTAAAAAATAGTCTGGCCTAGACTAGCTAGTCCACAGTTTAACCCAACCCCAAATCTAAATTACCAATTTTCCTAATTTTTTTTAGCCAAGCATTCTGGAAAGCGTGGCACATAGGCAAAGCTCAGAGATGGTTCCCCTCACTAATGGTCATCACTTTGCTTGTTTGCATGCTGAGGATCTGTGGTTGTGTCAGGACAGCGCAGAGTTATTACAGTGATTGAAGTAAATCACCAATTCTTCAAACAAGTCTAGTAGCTAAATTTACAACTTAGTTGAAAAAGGAACGTTCTGAGCATGTTTCAAACGTAACAAGAAAAGCTTTGAATTTCTCTAACAGTCGTATTTAAGCCTGGTCTGGTTACTACTCCTGTGGAAGCTCATTAGTTTGCATTGAATTTTATATTTTCTGAGTTTAGACTCTGTCATAAATATTCATTGCTCTTCATAGCCATGAATGTCAGCAGACCTGCCACTCCTAAACTGAATGTTTTGGGACATGAACATCCTATTGAATTCCTGAGAGCAGTCAAGAATATTTCATATGTCAGGGAAGAATCTGGAAACTACACCCATGCTGTTGCTTGCACCAAGCAGCCAGGCAACCTGCCTATATTTTTGCAAAAATTTTTGATTAAACTGAAGCAGTTAGTGTGATCTTTGCTCTTAGAGCTGTTTGGGCTGAGGAAAACACCTTTTCAGGGTTTTCTGGGATTTCTTTCAGTAGAGATTCGTAAAATTTAAAAATTGTAGAAACTGCATTTGTAAATGGTGAGTCACTAGTGTCTGAGAAACCATAGGTGCTGGTAATTGATGAGAAAGTACTTGTCTTAGTGAGTCATTAGGATTTCATTGCAACGGTTTCCCAACTGAAGCTGCGGCTTCTCATCTCTTCTTTGGTTTTCTTGACAGTAGGTATTACACCTATTGTTTTTCTGCACTACCGTGCTGTTAGGAAATAATGTACAATGGAGACATTACCAAAGGGGAGGGTCCCTAGCAGTTTATGTTAGGGAAAAACAGGATTTCTCTTGGTCTTCAGCCACTGGTCAGAGTTAATTTGCTTTGTGAAGAGTAAAAACTGTAGATCAAGTTCTCAAGTACAGCCTCTAAAATTGGAAGAACTGTGTAATTCTGAAGAAGACAGCAATTAAAAACTGGGTGAAATTTAATAGTACAATGTGCAAGGTCGTGTACCGAGGGACTAATAGGAATTTATGTTATAAATTAGGAGTTCTTCAATCAGAAATCATATTGGGGAAAAAAGCCGTGAGTGTATTAGGGGGATGTAAAATGTCTATGAGTCATCGATCTAATAGAGCCATGACATTGTGAAATGTTCTTTGTCAAAGTATTTTCACTAGAGACAGAGAAGCATTTGTGACATTGTATAAAAAATGAGGGAAACCTCATTTGGAAAAGCTCCAAGTGAAACAGGGGTGAGGAAGAGCTAAAGAAGGTCCTAATCTGATGGGAAAAATAATGAATGCAGAGTGTATTATCCAGAAGGGCCCTAAAAATAATGTGTTACTTAATCTCAGAAAAGAGAAGTTGAGAGGAGATGTATTAGTGTTTGTCTCTGCACACAGAGTCAAGGTAGGCAACTTGGAAGAGAACGATTTCTCCTGCCTGGAGGAGGGACGGGCAGTGTGTGTGGTTAGAGTAACAAATGAGGATCAGCTGGCCGTGAGAGGTAGGAACTGAGAAGTTTCTGAAGCATCGGCGTCATCAGTGCCTTCTCTGTCCTCCTTTTAAGATTGAAAAACATCACTCTACGTTTTGCTGAAAGGCAAAAGCAGCACGTTTGGCTTGGGAGTGGATCTCCGCAGCGCAGAGTAGTGGAGGTAGGAGGTGGGGGAAGCGCCTGGGCTGTCCCTGTCCCACAGCTGCCGGAGGAGCTGGCTGCAGGTGTCCTGACGGGCAGGACGCGCTGGGACGTGCCTTCAGTCTGCCCTGGCTGGCCAGGCTGACCTCCTACTGTCACAAACTTTTAGTTTTCGCCAGAAAATTGTGGAAAGATTAAACTTAAATGGCACATGTTGCAGTCCTGACGGTTTGAACTTGTTGGGGTATTGCAACATCAAATCTGCTCTCTGCATAAGGCAAATTTCGGTGGTTATTAAGTAAACTGGCTGAAATCAGTCAGAAATGGTAAGTTTTTATCACAAATGACAAATAAATTGTGAGATTCTTTGTGTTGATCAGCACTTTGATATTCCTTTGAGGATGTTTGCGTGCATTATTCTGTTGTTCTTTGTTGTTTTAAATCAGTACATTTCTGAAAGATACTTATTTTCCAATTATCTCTGTCCCCTCGGTTTGCTATTGTTTTAGTGCAATCTTCCTGCATTGCCGAAGTGTTACATACCTGTAATTTTACTCCTGGTTTGAGTCAGGAATAAAAGGACTTTATGGGGAGGATGATGACGATGATAGGGTGGTGGTTTTTTTTTTCTTTTATTAAAATTAGCCATTTTATATTGATGTGTTTTCAGACTTAAAATGTAAACTAATGTTTTTTTTTTCTTGATTGCACATTTTTTGGCTTTGATTGTAGTAAAAGATAACTATGTAAAAATACAGGTAACATGTTTTAGTCACACAGTCTTATTATAATTGCTGCTAATTGTGTTTGCTGTCAAAATTCAGACTACTTGAAAAATCACTGTTTAGACTTACCTATTGTAGGCAATATAATGTCAAGTCAGTAATCTTCTGGTTTGCTTTTTTCTTCAAATGTCTCGAGTTGTAATGAATCTCTGGGTTTTAACTGGCACTATTTAGTTTACAGCAGAACTTCTGTGCATTCTAGTTCCACAAAAGAGTGGTTCTCAAAAATTGTATGAAAAATAAACTTCTCTATTTTGTATAATATTTTACTATCAATGCTTGAATATTTTCCTTGATAAAGGGCAATGGATATGTTTTCTTCCAACAATTCGAAAGCACAGAAGGTCAGTCTCATCTAAAATTTTCCATGAAAAATATTTCAAAGAGAAATGGAAACAAGAAGGATGTTTTCCCTTCTGGATAACAAATGAAGGTGTGAAAACAATATTTTTGTGCATATATAATGAAAGTATCTGTTTTGCTTCACAATTATATATGTATTGTAACAAAAACTTGGGGGCGTTGGGGAGGACGGAGAACACCATTTTTCACCCAGAAGAATTCACTCTTATGAAATGTCATAAAATGGAATTTTTTCTATCCTTTGAATTCCAAGTGTACTTTTATTTTTTCTGTAAATATAATGTGAAAAATTGACAATTTCTCTAACATGCTTTCTTTCCATTGCTTTCTTTCCATTGCTTTCTTTCCATTGCTTTCTTTCCATTGCTTTCTTTCCATTGCTTTCTTTCCATTGCTTTCTTTCCATTGCTTTCTTTCCATTGCTTTCTTTCCATTGCTTTCTTTCCCCAAAATTTAGAGATAGAACCATAGAAAGTAGAAGCTCTCTAAAGTGGTGGTGGGGAGTTTGCAGGTTCCTTTTTTTTCCCTCCCTGTGTAAATTATTTATTTATTTTTTTATTTTATTTTATTTTACTAATTGGTTAAATCAAAAATTTTATGAGCCATGGGTTATTTCTTGTATTCCCTTGCCAATCACCTAGCGATACTATAACTCTTTAACACCTGAAAAATAAGCCAGAATATTAAATGCTGCACTGGGAATGCCAAACTTTTAATTAATTCCACTACCAAGCTACCATATAGATCTGCACCAAATTAATGTCCCAGTTATCCGCAACTACAAAATTTCTCGCAAACAAATCAGACGAAGCAAGGCAAAGTGGTGGAGGTTGTCCTGTTCCTGTTGTAATGATCATAAATACATATTTGTTGAAAGTACTTGCAACTCTTATTTATGCTGGTTATTTCTTAAAATTGGTGAGACTGTGTATAAGAAGATTGAAAGGATCAAGATTTCTAAGCAGCATCATAAAAATGTACAAAAAGCACATAGTAATTTGTTTTTAAAACAATATGAAGTGAAGTAGACTAGATTCTTCCTTGGCAGAATACATATAAAATAATAGTAGGTCTTTTGCAGCGGTTAAGTTTGCAAATTGGAAGTATCTAAATCTGTAGAGAGTTACAGCTCTTGCGCCCTTCTGTAGCTAAGACTTTATTCCAAATTGAGAAAGTAAGCAGAATAATACAGGTGAATCATTTCTTGTATAAATACACTGTGTGTATTGAATGCTGACGTTCCTCTTAAATAATCATTTTAGTATAAAAACTGGCATATATCACTTAGAAGCGTCTTTGGTGATTTATCCAAATATTGTTTGAAACACTGTCAGGTAGTTATTTTGTTCTTGTTCCCCATTTCAACAGCACTTTGCTTTGACTTTTAAAGATAAGTATAAATATTTCTCAGCTTTTGCATTGTTGAAAGACTGTAGCTGTGGCCTTGCTTGTTTCTTTAGTTTCATCTCAGCAGGGATGAACCAATAAATATTCAGAAATATATTCAGACATAAAACTGTCACAATCCATTACCTTTTTTCAGATGTGAAATTTGCTGAATAAAAGTCATGATTATTATTTCATTCATCTGAAAACGGAGTCGTAAAAAGCATTCTTGTGACTTAAGAATGTTAGTCCCGTTGGCTTCAATAACATTTATACTCCTAACATCCTTACCGCTTCCAGAATCATGTTTTAGGAAGTAGATTTGCAAAAATCACAGGTTGTCTTAAGTGTGTTGAAGTCAGTGGAACAAACAATTTGTATCAGCTGAGAATCTGTCCAGAGGCATCTAAATATAGGTTTAAAAGCTTAGCTTTAGACTGCTATTTTTTGAAATGCTGTTCCACTTTCTTCCAAGTTTATTATAAAGATGTAAACTGTTTCCCACACTTTGAGATTACAAATATTTTCATCATTCATGATGACCTGTTTTCTTCAAATAGTAACTCTGGCTGAGTTTAATAAACCGTATTCCAGAAGGCTTACTGCTTTGGCACTACGTTATTAAAATATTGCCAATATTTTAATACGCAACTGCTACTACCTATCTTCCTTTAAGCTTTTTTAAACTAAATATATTTGCTGCTTAGAGAAGATGCAGAAAAATGTATTATATTGTTTTCTTATTGTAAGAATGCTTTTCTAACCGGGCATCAAACTTGTCTGAAGAATTGCCTTAATTATTCTTGTCTAAAGGCAGTAGTGGCATTTTTTTGCCACATCTCCTGTAAGGGACACTCTGGGAGAAGATAGAGCTGGTACTCCTTGTATAGCAGTGAACGTGCACCCGTACTGCTTCTGCCATCTAGAAAAATCCTGATATCACTTAAACTGTAATTAGTGGTTCTTATCTGGAGGTGTTCATGCTGTATAATTTAAATGTGTTGAATGGGCAAAGGAAAGACAGAGCAGAAATTAGAGCCCTGTATGTAGGCCTGTTTCATACACCAATTTTAAAAAAAATTTATTTACCATTTATTTGTTTCCTTAAAACTTCCATTTAACAGGTGCAAAAGTGATTTATTTTTTCAGAAGAGTTTATATCTGACTTAGTAGGGTTAAATTTCAGATAAAGACTTCATAGCACAAAGTGGTGGGAGGGGAGAACATTTATAACCATGGAGACTCACCCTAGCCCACCTTATTCTCATTTTGTTCTTAATTATACCAGAGCAACTGGGAGCTAAACACACAGAGTTCACTCTGACTGTTATTAATGAGATCTAATTTGGTTGTGCTTAGACTCTGTGCTCCGTTTTCTCGAGTATGGTTGTTCTATGGTATGCAAGGAAATTGCTCATTATACTCGGAACACCTTAAGTCAGTATCCTTTTAATTGTACTTGATTTAAAAAAAAAAAAAAAAAATCTACAGAGTAAAAACGCCTGCACACAGTTCAAACTGCAAGAGGAATTAAATAGAGAGAAGATGACTGCTGGAATGCATTGAGAACAGGATGGGGTTTTTACCTGCCATGACCATCGGAGACCTTTTCTTTTTCCCAGCTGGAATGGGAGACTGCTAGCAGCCCGTGTTTCTCAGCTGCAGTACTGCTGCAGCGTTGACCTGCAGGTAACACACCCCTCCCCTGAGTGTCCGTATGCACTGCACGGTGTGTCACTCTCCTCTCCTGCGTTATCTTTGAGTAGTGGCTTAACCTCATGCCCTGGGACACTAAATCCAACAACATTTAATAGGTTGTTGGATTAAGGATGGATGGTTCTGAACTAAACACATGTAGAATGACGTTTTTAGTTATTGCCATCCTTAGCCGTATCAAAGTGTAGAAACTACCTGCAGATGCTGTGGGCTGTGAACTTCGGCAGTGGCCATTTGTCCCTCCACATGAGAGGGGAGGGATGTCCCGTGACCTTGCAGCGCATCGGAAGTTCCCTGAAGGCCGGCAAGCAGACAGCGCCTAACCTGGGATCAGCTCTGTGCTGTGCAAAAGGTTACCTTGTGCTACCGTTTCCCTCAAGCCTTGAAAAATTCACTGTGCTGCAAGGCATTTTAGTTATGTAATCAGGAAAATAAAAAAAAACATGCAAACTTGATGACTCTCAACCGCTTATGTTCTAACACATATACGTGATTGACAATTACTTTTGAAAAACTGCAGAATATGTATGTCTGAACAAATTACAATGGTCATTAGTTCTTTATCACCATTACGTTTTCTTGCAGCTGGTCAGTGAGTTCTTTTATGAACTATTAATATTTGTATTTCCTATTGAAATACATTTGTAGGTTATATTCACCAGTTATATCCAGCAGTTATGCCTTGTAGCCATCTTTTTAGCACGCATGGCTTTTCCATGCTTCTCCCATGTGTCTAAGGGAGTGGTTCAGTTAAAGCTCACAAAGTCTGTATTGCAGCTTGCTACCTGTCCTTGGATTATGAAACAAATTTTGCCCATATTTGCCGTACTTCGTAATGGAATATCGTCTCTCTGCCTACCTTTAACAGTTCTCTAATAACAGAATAAGAAGATCGCATTATGGCCTGCAGTTGCTTTTTTTTCCTTTTAAAGCTATGTCTCTTAGAAGTCTAACACTGGGCTCCTCTCTGGCCCCCATTCCCCAGGGTGCAGTGTGTCTCAGGGGGGGTTCATTTGCTGGTGATGTTCTCTCTAGCCCAGCTGGCAAACAGCCACTGCAGCCAAACACGTTATTAACAGTGTGGTAAAGTAACTGCTTGGAGAGCCTGTCAGCAAAGATCTTCCAGATCTTACGAACCATAGTTCTACAGTTAAAACTACAGGACATTACCTATGAAGAAATCAACCATTCTTCCGAGGGGGCATAACTATAACTATATGCAGATATTTCATGTGCAACAACAGGGGTTGTCCTCCTGCTTTTTCGTTTCTGAGGTGCTCCTTGCCATCTCTGACTACTTCCATCCTTCTTCCTCAATTAATATGTAGAAAGTTATTGAGTCATGACGTTTTTCATCTCAGATTCATCCTTGTCTTTTTCTAGCACATCCCCATTTTATTTCTCTGGCTTTCCCTTTAGAGATAATCCTGGTTTTTATATGTGTTCACGCCATAGTTCAGTAGAAACAGGAATCAGAAGAACTACTAAATAAGAAACCTCTGTTCAGCGTAAAATTCTTTTACTCTTGTTTTTTGGGTTAGCTGATTCAGTTGACTTTTAGTCATCAGATATTCATTAACACCCTTTGAACTTGGTTCATCCCTGTTAATTATTCAGCATCTTAAGTTAGGTCTTCTTCCTGCTCTCTGGCAAAGTAAATGGGAAAACAGGGCCAAAACTGCGTTTTCAGTCCTGCAGGCTGAAAATAGGTGTCCCTTTAATTTATGTTCATTCATTCCATGCAAAACTAGTACATAAAAGTATAAAGCATGTGCTGAATTCTTTAGAGATTTGAATAATATATTGTATATCCTGATGAAACACAGGTTATTTTTAGTCAGCTTTTAGTAGTGGGAAACCTAGAGCCTGCTTCTCCTCTGTCTTCGAGATGGTGGAGACCCAGATCCCAAGTACCAGTCATTTTGTATTAATTTAATAATATGTTCAAGTTGATCAGTACTGCAGTGTTCACAAATCAGGTGTTACTTTCCACTGTATTATTACACTGTAAACAATATATAAGTTGTCAAATACATTATTTACCAAATACCAAATCTTTTAAGCAAAAACAGTGAGGTGACCTTTGTAGCAGTGAATGAGACAGTCAATCTTGCTCAGTTTCAGTGATTTTGAATTTAGATCGCTGCAGTGGGTCCTGGGTTCGTAGTTGTTAGACAAGTGTATTTGTCGTAGAATATGGAGATTTTTATTGTCATCATGTCACCTGCGTTACTGATCTATTGTGTTTCTTTGTCCAAATGCAGACCTCCTGCAGCAAAATCATTGATCTCAGCAGAGCCACATGTAGTTTACTAGATGTGAATTTGGCTCCAAGGTTTAGTGACTGTTAGGGTGTATTTAACCTGTGACTCTAATGTGTCGAAACTTATACTTCCCTCCAGGAATATTAATTCTGAAATTCACTGACAGAATAGCTATATGTTTGCTGTTACTTGTATTTTGAATGGTTTTAACTAGATATACTTTGAACCTAGATATACTTTGAAATTTTGCAAACATGTTTGCAAAATTGAATTTCACATGTTCAGGTTGTCCATTCAAATCAGCATTTTAAGATAAATACGAGGTTAAGAAACACACATTACTTTCTGGGAAAGGGACAATAGTTTTACTGAGTCCATTTAATCCTGCAAGTGGGCACATATTTTCTTGTATCTTCTGGATAGCATTCCTCCAGGTTTTTCTGAGATAAACAGCGTGAAGTAGAAAATACCAAATGTTAAGTTAAATTTTCAGTTTTCTATATCAAAGTAGTGATTCTTAAGCAAAATAGGACATTTCGGGGTCATGCTGTGAATGTACACATTAGGGATTATTTGGCTCCACCATTCAGGAAAGCAGTTCTTAAGATACTGTGTAGAAGTACCGCATGTATCCTCCTCTTGTAGTCACACCACTGACCCCCTCCCCGCCAGTTTTCCTGCTGTTACAGAGCAGCAGGTAATAGTTGCTTACTTTGCAAGTAGCTCCTGGTCAGCAGGCAATTCGGACAGAGCAGCTGCTGCTCCAAAATGCAGCTCATTCCATAAGTGTGGTGAGCAAGAACCTACAAACAGGGATCTACAAAGAATATCTAATTATCTGCCATAGGGCATATCGTAAGAAAATTTGTACACCAGGTAAGGCGGACTTTCATGTAATTTAGTCCAGAAAGTGGAAACATACATTAACTTTGTTTTTAAGCCAGTTAATCAGGAAGAAGGCAGAGGAATCCAGAAAGCGGATGCAAAATAAAAAGAGAAAAAAAGGAGTTTATAAAAAAAAAAAAAAAAGGGTTAAAAAATGTATTCATAAAGTCTTGATATTGCCAGGAGCTTTGCACTGGCTCATGACATTTACTCTGCATTCTGTTTATTTATGTAATCAGTTAAGCAGAAGTGGATCTGAACTGGAATTTAGAATGCCCTTCCCCAAAGATTTGAAAACGGTGTGGGGAAAGAAATTTGCGTGTGAACGAAGGTCAAAACTGTGAAGATTTCACCTTTCTCTACAATCGGTTGAGCAAACCTTTCCAGTTGTAGAGTGATTCATAACTGGGTCCTGAACCGAGGGATTAATTTTAAAGATCTGATCCCTCTCCACCATAAACAAACCTGATCGGAATTTAGGATCCTATGTGGAAGGCGACATTTTAAGTGAGTAGTGTGTTTTTAAAATCCTTACCTTTTGCGCACAAACATTTTTCTTGAAATCAGTTGTCCATGTGATTTTATTATGACTGAATCATGGAAGAGCTTCATGTCCAGTTTCTGTATGTAGGACTTTTGTCTTTGTGGTGCTTTTTATTTTAGGCCCTTGATACAGAATTAGGTAAAGTCTCACAAGTCTTCAGTGCCATAGATGCATTGGTTGTGTTTAGACACCTTCTGCACCAGCAGTTCCATCTTTTGGGCATTGAAATTGATTTTTCTCATCTTAGCATTTGAAGATGGAGAATGCCTTTGCCCATCGCCTGAGAGTGTACAGTGGCTCGAACAGCAGAGGATGTGGAGTCAGCAGATTTTCGGGCACCAGAAATGGCAGCATCAGGAGCATCAGCACGAGTAGACTGTGTTGAGGTAGTTCTCCCAAACTATATTATGAAACCAAACAATTCTGGTGTACAATGGCTGATGGAGGCTGCCTCTTAGTCCACAATGTTTAATCCAGGTGAATATGTTGGCTGGTTTTCCCCTATGCTTCACCCAAGTAATGTTGTGTACAGCCCTCCATTTTGCACAGCAGTATTTCTGGTAGCCCTGCAGCCAAGGCGACAGTATGCCTTGTGGGTTGTCTGCTCCTAACTTCTCTTTGTGTTAATAACCAGACCGTATAAAAGTAACAAAGAACACTGCCATCGCTGACTGAGAGTTTCTGGAGTTACTTAGTCTTCAGAGACTTAATTGCTTTAGGCATGATCCCATGGTCTCTGCTACATTCTCTGATTTGTGGATTGATACTGCAGATTGTAAAATCCCGAAGTTCTTCAATATAATTAAAAGTTGAAATGGATATTATTTTTGATGGTTAAAGATGAAATAGACATTATTATAGATATTATGTACATTATTTGAGATTTTTTCTCTATTATGTATTTCAGTCCATGTGTAACAATATTTTGTACCCTCAAAATCAATTTTTAAACATACTCTGTTATTTTGTAAGCCTGGATAATATATAGTTTCAATACTTTATGACAGATGAATTTATACTTCTGCTCCTTTGCTTTACACCATACATGTTTGATAATCTAGAAATGATATAAATTATCTTGAGATTCACTGAAAACTAAGACTGAGTTTTCTTTGTAATCCATTAAGTGATGTATAAGTAAATAGCTCTTTGTGATTGTATCATGTAATGCTTTAGCCCTGGTTAAGACTTAACTACTCTGCAACAGGTAAAATATTAATGTTAAGTATTAATTTTACAATGTACTTCCAAACTGATTCATTAATGAATTTAAAGTTACATTGCAAGGTTTAAAATACTAAAACTGGAAGAGACTCCTGAATGTGACATTTTAACAACTTTGAAATAAAGGCTATTGTGTACAACAGAAGTGTGAGAAAATATTATTTGAAACTAATACAGCAGATAATCCAGTAATGGCAACATATTTGCCTTTATTTGATTTTTATTTCTTCAGAAGCTAATGGTATCCATTTATCATAAACTCAAAGGAAAATATAATTCTGTATGTTGTTGCAAAGGAAATAGAGTATGTAACCGTTGCAACTTTCTCAGTCCTATCTTTGTAGAAGTACGACATACAAGAAGCGTGCGTTAATTGTGTAGCAGCATTATATTGCCTCTCTCTTTGTATTTGTCATTACGTAAATCTAGTTGTGTCTCTGACACAATCGCTTTTCACTCATGAACTTTTACCTATTAGAGATACTTCTGTTATTTATGAGTACAGTTCTTTGTATGTGGGAATAGTTCAGATGCGATTAGAAGTTTGTGATTGAACGTTTGGATGAACCTTCATGTAATCACTGACTCCTGTCTCTCAGAAAGCTGACCAGGATTTTGATGAGAATACCATGATTTCATTAAAATAATTTATGGCAGTTGACTCATTTGTTTTGCCAGAAACTGTAAATTCAAGGCATTTTCCTGGTTATTTGAAGCGTTTGCAATGTGTAGATAAGTATCTTCTAAATAAGGCAGCAAAAACAAACATGCAAGAACATGAGAAAGTTATATTAGGCAATATATGTAATTACCATGAATTGTAATTAATACCACTGAATTGTATAATGTGAGTTATAATTTATGGAGTGTGAATGTTTTAAAACTATTGCGAGCAATGTTAATTTTTCACCAAGTATTCAGTAATCTCTCTAAGATACTCTCTGTGCTCGTTTTCATACATCTGTAGTTTTTTTAGAACCATGTTCCATTATTGTGTTTAAAAATAATTAAAAAAAGATTCACCTTATTCTGAACCTACTGTGAGGTCCACTTCCATAGCCGAGGATCAGATCTTCTCCATAAGAACTCCTGCAGTTACTTATGAATGGAAGAGTAGATCCAAATGCGACATGGATAAGGATTTATGTGAAATTTTTGGCTGCAAGTTTTATTAGCACATTAATTATATTACATTACATCATTTAAGCAATGAATATTTAACTGAGCATTACTCATAATTGCACCTTTCCTGTTCCACCTTTATAAAATGACCCCACATAAAAAAAAAAAAAAGAATCTTTTCATAGGAAAAATATAAGTAATTACATGAAAGAGATAAAAATATCACAAGCTAATGAAAAATCTCGTATAATATTCCATTGGGTACATTTGGCAGTGTGCTTTATCTTTTATATAATACCAGCTAACTGAAATTAATCTGCCCCCATATAAATGTTACAGTTTCTAAAACTATGTATCTGACTGTAGAAATTACAGAAAGTTATGTTTAAAAGTTGCCTTTTATGATAAATTTACAGTAGTACAAACCAAACCTTTAAAAGTAAAAGTTTCTTTCAAAGGTAGAATACAGTATGAAATACATTTTTACCAATTCGATTGTAACTTAGATTACCGGTCATTTAATGTTTGAAGAGTTTCAGACTTTCACATTTCAAAAAATATAATTCTGTATATGTATAAACAGTAATTGTATACGTAAATAACAGAGAAACACTGCTGTTCAGTTTCCAGTTCCAGTTAGCTGGTATTTTCAGTCTTGTAGCTGGTTTTTTTTGAGCACTTTAACATGGGCATGGGGAGTCATAATCACTAGAAGCTTTTACCAACTTTAATGCAAAATGATAAAGCCAGCGTAATACTGCCTGTGAGCGAAAACTTAGTACAAACTAAGAACTGTTTCCTGGGTTTTTTCCTTGTGAAGGCATTGTACTACGTAATGTTTGTATTGTGTACAGTTAATATTATAACTGAAAAACTTCTAACATCTGCAAATGTAAAGAACTATAAACTTGCAATGCTTACAAGCTGACATGTGTTTCCTGTGGCCAAAACCCTTTGTGTGGTACCAAGGAGTGAAACCTGCCGTCAGGGTTTGTCAAAGGAACTTTGGTAATGTTTAAATGCTTTTCACGACTTAATCATTCAGGCTGGGAGTGTGCGCACTACCTGACTTTAACAAGTGGCTAATCTTCAAAGGGGTCTAACTGATTTGTTTTAAGCAAAAATACTTGATTTCCAAAACAGCAGCTGGTAAATTGTGGATAAGTAAGTGTAATCATTTTTAGAAAACTCTTGAGTCCGGTCTTGGAAACACTTATTGGCAGGGAGTGCACACGTTAGTGTAAAGAATTCTCATAAAGTTAATGAGATTCTGCATGGTAATAAGAGTGTCCATACTCATCAAGTTTGCAACTACAAATGTAATTATCTATTCCATTGAGTTCAATTAATTTAAAAATTTATATACGATATTTACGACTTGTATCTAAATGTCAGAACTCTAGATTAACAAATCAATTAAGACACAATGGTGAAAGTTTTAGGAGTAAGTTAGACAAAACAAACATTTTTAGGGATGTATGTGTTATTTAAAGAGAAATGGAGTGTAAGTGAGCGGGCTTGAGTGTGTGGCAGCTTTGTTTATTAAAGCTAGCTTTTGTCTGGATGTGTAAAACTTCAGTCACTTTTGCCAGGCATTTCCAAAGAGAAGTACAGTGCAGTTGGAGCACCAGAGGGGTTAAAAATGTTTTTCACTATTATTTTAATGGAGATTATAATATAAAATGGAATCATTTTGGGGAGAGTGTGAAGGATTCACTTTGTCCAGGTGACTTCATTATCTCTCTCTCCTGCCTCGTCATCTGTTGTGCTGGTGGAATGCTTGTTGCTTGAATGGCTCCCAGCCTTCCAGATACTCTTGCATACTAAGGACCTATTGTTAAAAAATAAAATATTTTCATTATTCCTTCTGGTTTTATAGCAAGAATAATTCAAAGTAATGCTGTCATATGTTCTAAGTATAGTTTTTAAAACTGTGTATTTTTAAAAAGTTTGCCTATATTCAAAATTGGTAGATTTTAAATGCTTTTAACAGTTAGTTCACATACGCTGTGATCTGTGCCTTTGTCAGTTTGAGCTATACTTGAGATAACCAGTTTTTCTCACAGCACAAAATCAGGGAGAAACTTGGGAGATTTATCCCCTTCACTTCAATAAATGAAAAAATTTAATCATGTAATTTTATCAATTTCTCACTTTTCCTCCTATTTCACTGTTTCAGTCACCTGAGCCCAAGCAGTAAAAGTGCCTTTTTTGCTGTTATGTAGTGATCAGTCAGAGATGTAAATCCAGTTTATTCCTCATTTAAAGCCCTTTATTGCATAAAGCATGTTTGATATTAACTTTATGTTCACTTTCTTATGATATGTTCTTATTTGACTCTTTCTTTTATAATGCTGTGAAGAAGGATAAGCTGCTTTGGTTGATTTTGCTGTCATTTGCACACAGTCTTTTGCAGCAGAGGCTGTGTGAAGCCTTTCTTGCCCCCAGAGGAGCTGCTGCCCAAAAAGGGGCTCTCAGGGAGACACCCACCAGCAAAGTGCGAGACCTTGCTCCCATCCACACGCGGTGTCGTGGATCACACTATCTCCTGGCCATGCTCCTGTGCCAGGAACTGCACAGAGAGGAACACTTGCCTAGATGTGCTTTGCAGCAGATCAAAAGCTTGAAGCTCAGATTGGTCATTTAACTAAAAATCTATATTTTGATCTTTATCTGCTTACAATGAGTAACAAAAGTGTTTTTGCATTGTGACTGTAGTTAGGCGCGGTTTTAGGGAGGTTACAAACATACCTTGTACTTCCGCTGTGAAAAGCCAAAACACTTTCTAGTGGTTTATAAAGATGATAACAAATTTATAAATCTGTATCACAAATGTCAGAATTTATATTACTTTCAAATGCTTATAAATATAACATAGGTCATTTTCCTTGAGCATCTATGCAAAACTATACCAAGATTACTAAAGTAATTGTTGCTAGTTTTTTAGTTCAAGAACTTTAGCCCATCTCCTAAAGATGGAGTATATTGTTCTCATTTGCATCAGCATCAGTCTGATGTAATTCTTTTTGCAAGAACAGTGTTATTTGAGCTTTATTTTTATGTAAACAAAATTTGACTGACATTTTGCAAGTAAAAATTTCATCTTAGATATCTCCTAATATTTTACAGGTCAATGCACAAACTGCTTCAGCTGGAGAGGCTTGATCTGGGCAATAATGAATTTTCTGAGCTGGTAAGAAACGCATTATTTTTTAATAGAAAGCCTGTGTGTTTTGGATGCTCTGTGTATGGGACATTAACCTTTTACTTAAAGGGCATTATTGTATTGTAGCCACATACTATGGTCACATTTCTGTGTAGAATAGAGGATTGATCATAGTTCATGAGGTGAATGTTGATAATACAGTATGCTTCATCTGCATCAGGCTTCTGCAGTTCAAATCAAGGTCACAGATAATTCTCACTCTGAGCTGATTGCTACTGCTGGAATACTTCAAGTGGGATGAATTGTTGGTCTCAATATAAATACTTGTGTCAATTATGTATTAATTTCTTAATATCTATCATTATATCCTACAAATATTAGCAGTTGCTATCAGCAGAAGTAAATTTTGGACTCCAAAAGCAGATTCTGTCCCTAACTCACCTCTAAGATGAGAATTTGGTTTCCTGAGATGTAATAGCTTTCGGGAATTTTCTCTGGTATCAGTATAGAAAATAATCAGGTTGCTGTTCCCTTTAGGTATGTTTCTACTACATCTATAGGAATTGACACTTCTCAGAAACAATATGAGGGTGTCTAAACTGTGTTTTAAAGTGGGCCTATTTTTAAGGAGAGCTCAGTGACTTCATCCTGCAGGAACTGTAAATATGTTAAGAGAAGCAAAACTTAGAAAAACTGCTGCCTCATCCTTTTTGAGACCTATCACTGCTAGGGCTATTTGGCAGGGCCTGTGCTTTTTCAGGACAACAAATTAATACTGTGACACTCACTATTGCACTGATGGCGAAATAAATGTCTGCGTGTGCCTTATCCACCAACAGCCTGTCCAGTGACTGTTAAACCCTGTGAGCTGAACCGCCTTTCCTCCCGAGTCGTAGGAGAACGATCTGTAAAATCAGTGCTGCTGAATAGGGCTTACAATTTTATGAGGGCAATATTTCTTGTAGCTTTAATTAAAATTAAGACAATTTCACTTTAAATGAATTTTGAAATATCATCTAGTAGTGGGAAGAGATAGCAAAGAGTCTACATCTGGTTTATAGACAGTGCACTGTCTTCTACCATTGTGGTTATAACCCTGTTAATGTTTACTAGTTTATACTGCTATGTAGGAGAAAACAGATGGTTTTAACTCAGATTTTTAATTAAAACTAGAAATCTTTTGCATAGATAAATAGAATAAAATTCTCAGAAGTGCTATGTGGAATTTTGATCAAAAGAAATATATATATGCTTCCTGAATGCAGAGTGTGTCTTTTTGGGGGGTGGGTTGGTTTTGTAGTTTTTGTTTTAAATGACTTCAACATCATTCTACATTTTTGCATTGTAGCATACTGTCCCCTAAGAACGATAAATCAGAAGTCCAGTGGCCCCATGCTGCTATCAGGACCAGACTCCCCAAGTTGACTCATTTTTCAGGAAGCTGGTCCAAAAATGCATGAACTAGAATCAAATGCCAGAAACGAAATGGGCCAAGAGGCAAGGGAACAGCATGAATCTGCAGAAATGTCATAGGAAAAGTACTAGTTTAAATCAAGATCACCTGGAAAAAAGGATCGAAAGGTCCTGTTTTCATGGATTCTGTAAATCTGATTTGGGTTCCTTCTCACTGGAGAAAAATACTGCCTAGAACTGTGGTGGTGTGCAAGAGCTTAATTTCTTTGACAGTCCGTCCCTGGACTATTGAAGTCCCTCCCTTTGCACTGGGAGACTGTGCTCTTCATACAGACCATCTGGAGCAATAGGCACGGGGTTAAGAATAAAGGTAGTTGCAAAAATGAAGTAATTCTGTTCATTCGTTTTCTGGAAACAAGATTGTACAAATCTCGAGATAGGTATGCGTTCCTAAAATAGAATTTCTCACTTCTTAAATAACAGCCATATTCAAATGGCTTAATGTAATCAAGGAAGGGAATAGGTAATCTGTGTCACAGGTCTCTGGGAAAACTGGAGCATTATATCACAAGGTATGAGTCAAGGTTTTGAAATCTCTCAGTCTTTGAAGTGTCAAAAAATGGCATGGGACGAGTGATAAACAGCAATTGTAGTACCTCTGCCTGAAAGGAGGGGGAAGGCTGGTGTAGTCCTTTCCGGAGTTTCAGGAGTCTGGTATCAGCAGCAAGGCTTTAGAAAAAACTTTGAAAGGAAATAGGGAAAGGTAGGGAGAAAAGGAAAAGGAAAGAGGATAAAATGTAATATACTTCTACCAAAGGTTAACGTCAGTCTTCAATTCAGACTTGATACTAGGAAACATTTCGTTACCGAGAGGGTCATCAAAGCCGGGAAGAGGCTTCCTAGAGAGGTGGTGGGTGCCCCAAGCCTGTCAGTGTTTAAGAGGCATTTGGACAATGCCCTTTATAATATCTTTTAAGTTTTGGTCAGCCCTGAAGTGGTCAGGCAGTTGGACTGGATGATGGTTGTAGGTCCCTTCCAACGGAACTATTCTGTTCTATTCTAATTGTGGTAATCTACGTGGAAAATATTCTCCAAAAATGTGTCAGAAGCATTTCTAACAGAGACAAAGAAGAAGTTTTTAATACCACTTATCAAAACATGAGTGAGATCTCATCTGAATTATGGTATGCCATAATCCATACTCAAGAAATTTCAAATCAAACTGTAATATGTACAGCATAGGAGTAGGCTGTTGCCTTTGAGAAGGGTGTCTGTCTAACAAGAGGAATTTAAAAGAAAATTAAAGTTGAGAGGGGAAATTATTATTATCTGTAATAACATTAGTCAGTGAACACTCTGGAGGAATAACGAACCATTAATCATCACAGGAACAAATAGTATAAAATGATCATTAATTAATTTAGCCTGGAAGTTAGAAGTGGTTTTAACCATTGAAGGCCAAAAAATTTCAATAGAATTAGACAAGGCAAAATAAATTATCTTCAAAATACTATCTAATCATTTTTTAATAGAAACACTTTATGTGACAACATGGAAAACTGAGGGCTTGAGCTCTCCAGATTAGCAGGTTCTTTCTTATCCGATGATGCATCGGGAGCTTCTCCCATAATGTACGACGTGACCTGGGCAACTGGAAAATCATATTTCTTGTGAGAATTACAAGGAACTTAGACCACAGGAGATAATTGGAGGTCTGTCTCATGGTCCTGTGATGCTAGACAGATATATTTGTTTCTAGCTGTGTTGAAATAATTCCAGTGAAATAGTACTAAAGACTTTTAAAATGCTAGAATCTGATTTAGTCAGAACCAAATGAAATATTTAACATCAATTTCTGCCAGACTTTGAGAAAAATCTCCGCACAGCTAAGGCAAATTGAAAGTCTTGTTTTACGTGTGAAAATAGTGTTTCATGAAAAAGAAAAATACTGCTTAGGCTGAAACATAGAAATATTTGTGGTTTTTTGTGATTTTCACAGCTGTAGTGAATTAGAAATGATTTGAGGAATTGCCTTCTTCAGTTTCACTAATACCCTATTGTGTTGAAAAGAATAGAACATCTTAGGTTAAAGCTTAATATTGTAGTTTTAAGGCTTGATCATTGCATACCACTATTTTAACTACTGAATATGACAATTGCAGACATTAAATCGTATATAAATGCAGTATATCCAGAAAAATGTTCAGCCATATGCCTCTGTTAAGCTATTTTTAAGACTATAAGTCATGTAAAAGGCAGAGTTTAGCATGTGCTGCAAGATTAGATTTCGTTCTTCTTTTCAATGCATTAATTCTGAAGCTCCATAATTCTCACTTCTCTTATTTGCCTTGTTCATAAATTGCATACTGCCAGTAGACTGTTTAGAACAAGAACTTCTAAGCAGGAGTTTTTTGTATTCATTTCTCTTCCAAAGGATTCTTAAATTTCACAAGTTTTGAAAAAGAGCAACAGTGGTTAAATTAAATGAAATGAGCATATTGTTCATGTCATTAACTATCTGAAGGTCTGATGTGGGTTATAAAAAGGAAAAAAAGGAAGGTGAAGAGGGAATCTTTTTTTTTAAGAAAATAATGATTTATATTTAACTAAAAAAATACTGATTTATTTAACTGTGCATTATACTATATTCTTTTCCTCAGCCTGAGGTTCTCGAACAAATACAAAATCTAAAGGAATTGTGGATGGACAATAATTCTTTGCAAATACTACCTGGGGTATGAACATTTATTTTATGTAATCAAATTATTGTGTGATATAATGAACTATTTACCTTGCAGTAAATAAATGCATGTGCATTTTCTTGAATGGGTACATATTCCTACTTCATATAGTCATTAATTATTATCAAGAAATAAAGGTCTCAGCATAGCCATTCATATGAAAGCCTTTTCAGTGTTGTATTATTACATGATAATGTCTAAATGGGGATGTGCCTATTTTATTTAAGCATTGTGTAGTTTTCATTGTGAGGGGAAATTATTTCCTATTGTCTTGTCAGTCACCATGCATTAACTAGCAGTTTTATAAGAACTCACATGAGTTTTAAAAAGGAAGAGGAAATATTAACTAATCTAAATAAACTTAAAAATAACAGATGCTATGTACAGATTCAACTGTACTATACTAAAAGCAATTCTGAGGCAGTGGAATGAAGATATATTCCTCTAGAAAGCACTCCATTTAGAAATGGAACAAAAAATACTTAAAAATCTAAACACTGAGGTCATGGTTATGTATTAGTGCTGTTTCTGAGTTGTTGCTACCCCACAGTAGAACTTTGATTTTCAATTTTTATTGCCATAAATTATTTGAGATTATCACTCTGAAATACCTACACTGGTTATGTTGGGGGGAAAGGGATCCCCGTCATTAGCATTTTATCACACAGGTGACAGATCATGTTTCATACAATAATGCTCTTCATTGCTGCAGGGAAAATTTAGAACTAGATCTAGCACAAACATGTCTAGCTGTTGGAAGAAGAAGTACTTCCTCTTTCAGCTTTGAACATTTATTAATCAAAATTCAATTTTATGCATTGAGCAATGACTGATTTTGTGTTAATAGATTACATTCATTTTTATTTTGCGTTAAGCAGGTTGTTTACACAGAAAAGGATCATTTTCAGTCACTGTCCAAATATCCACTTTTTGAGTGCTTTGTTACTGAAAAGAAAAGCTGATGTTGAAACCACTTCTTGATGCTGAAACCAGCTGGAGACCAAGAGCAGAAATATTGCACTATTGTTGCTGCAGCGTACCTGAGTAGAAGAAATATCAGATATACAAGAGAGTGTGGGCACAAACATTTTAACCATTATTCTCTTTCCTTTCTGTTCACAATGAAATTCGTTGATATATCCAGTGCTAAAATGTGTTCCAAACACAGTCCTGCTCATAATCCCTGGAGAGGGTATTTAGAGTTGAAGATGTTCAGTTGATTGTGGAACTGAATCCAAAGGAGCGTAATTATTTTCAGTGTGTAATTCATGTTTCCTGAATCTGATTCTAGTAGACCCTAGATGATGCTTTACAAAAGCCTGCTGCAAAACAAGAGGTTTAAAACAGTTAATATTAACTTTAAACTTTGACTTTTAAAAATAGAAAGGAAATACCAACTGGTCATTAATTTTAAGATGTAGAGATTTGCCAGGTTTCCAGGTTAATAATTCAGTTTTTTAGAAAAGTAGTCTGCTAGAAACAAAGATCATATTCAACTATTAATATGGTAGAATGGCAAAGGTTGGGGTGAAAGGGAGATTTTCCCTTTATACAACTCAGATATGATTAAAGATAACAAGAAATTGCCTCCTTAGAAGCAGAGAGCAGATCTCAGCAAGGTAAGAGATGAAAAGCAAGCTATATTCGTATTGTTTAAAAAGTACCTGTAGATGAAGCTTTCTAAAACTATTTTCCTTTTTCATGTGTACAGTAAATAACCACTAAAAGTATACGTAAATAACTAAAAAAACCCTCTCCTATGAACTTTCATAGAATCCATACACTTCATAAGCGATTCCCATGGCTTTTCCAAAATCTATAAAGGAAGTTCCCGCCTAGGCCATGAATGTTTGCTCATCTGGTTTGGAACAGTGTTTCTGTGGATGCACAGAGTTGTAACCACATGGTAGCTCTCCATAACTGTATTGTGCTGCCTTGTCTCACTCCTACCGTGTCATCTGCCGTTCTGTGTCACAGCTCTGCCACTGGTTCATAGATCCAGCTCCTTTACTCTAGACCCAGCAGTGATACCTCTTTGCTGTTCCGCTTCTAGGTTTTAGTTTAAGGAAAATAACGGCATCTTTTTTGTTGATTTTCTTGGTGAAATTTGATGTCTAGAATGAAGTGACCTTCTTGTGATAATGGATTAAGAAGCAGGTTGCTTCTACAGGCTTCAAACTCCTACATGCTACACAGATTTCCCAAAAGATTAGGGAAGAATTCCTGTCATGTTGCTCATTGATGTTTTTGCTGCAGTTAAACACTGCATTCACAAAATTGGGATTAGCTGTTCATAATTGAACTATGAATATCTAAAGTCTAATTTTAGATTTTTTAAAATTCGGAGAATCGGTTTGACACAGAAAAGCTTTACCTGCATGTCTAGCCTCCGTGACCTTGAGGACTGCCTGTATGAGTAGCTGTGAATTGTGAGTAAATGTCCTTTGGATCTCTGTCCAGCTGAAGAAATTATACAGCTGTATGACTGAGAACTTTCAGCAGATTTAATGAATCTGGAACACATTAATTAATTTGCTATGTGTCATTTAGTTTGGTACAGTTCCTTTTGCAGTTATCTGAACAGGAAGGCTATTAGACCACTACTGATAGTGCTTCAGTGAAATAACTCTTGTGAAAAAGATGCTGAAGTAACAAGTATAAGCCTGTATTACTATTGTTTGTCTTTAATTAAACTTAGAAACTGGCACGCAGTGTATATCTGTTCAAGTAACACTTTGTAACATGCTATTAAGTCTATAGGGAAGTTAAAACAGCTCGTGTACCTGGATGTGTCAAAAAACAGGATAGAAACTGTTGATTTGGACATATCAGGATGTGAAGGACTTGAAGATCTCCTATTGTCATCCAATATGTTGCAGCAACTGCCAGACTCCATAGGTGAGAAAAGCTCAGAATTTCTTGTAATCTTTTACAACTGAGGATTTCATTTATATCTTTTTTTGGTAATGATGAGACTTTATAATAGCTGGAACAAGAACTGCCATTAAATTCCAAAGGAGTTTGAAACATCTGTGTCTGGACAGTCCATGAAGACCATTTTGTAAAGTCAGGAAAAAAATCCATGGTTAGAAGGTATTGATTATTCTGATTCACTATTTTAAAGAAAATAAGCAAAGAAAGATACAATTGATCTCATCTAAATTTGAAAGTAAGTATAATAGTGATTATTTTAACAGAGTTAAACTCTTGTAGGAAATTGCTACTCTTAGTTACATTGCACTCTTAGTAGTGCAATTCCATATGAGAGCATTAAGCAAAGAAATAGTTCAAACTATTAATTTTCTTTTTTTTACTATATTTCTTGCATAGAATTTCTTTATTATTTAGAATATATAGAAATTCTGGAAGCTAAGTGTTTGTAGGTATATCACTCTGTACATCTGGATAATTCATTTCAGTCTTGACCCCTTACATCTTCTTTGGGAACACTTGAGGTCTTTCCTCTCTTCTATTGCTTCCAGTGGATGAGCCCACTATATCATCGTCATCTTTTTCACTTTTCTAAGCACGTCCCTTTGAACATGGAACTGTTAAATTCCCGAATTCTAAATCAACTCAGTGAAGACTCCAAAATGTGTTGCTAACTAATAATACTGTGCTACATGAATGTTACTAGATGTCTTTTACAGCTATTTTCCATTTTGGTCTTCTACATCTCATCATAAATTCTAGAATTTTTGCTTTTTGTGGTTTTCTGATAGGCATATGCAGATTGATTTTTAGAGAGCATTTAGCTCCTGTACGAAAGGAATAAATGTTTACATTTTGAATTGTACATTCTTGCAATTAGATATATTCAGTTCTCATTTCCAAATTCCTGTTACTGAATGGTAATAGATTTAACAGAAGTAAAGCACTTTTCATTTGCTTCAGCTTTCATATTATGGCATATTCAGTTAAACATTTTTCTCTGTATTAGTGATTAATTTATATTATTCCCAGCATTAATTACAAATAATCATTTATAAAATGCTATTTTAATATATCCAGAATTCTTTCAAGGAAAAAACAGATTTTGAAATGTTAATAACTTGCAGACGGTGGAAATCTATTTCGAGCTCTGTTTCTAGCACTGTAATGCAATACTTTCCCCATTTTTTCTGTCTTTACTTTTTTACTGTTTTCTGCTGTTACGCACTGGTAAAGCAGAAGTTTCATTCCCTTCTTTGTAAATGTTACCCATTTGTGCATCTGCTTACACTTAGATATATAATAATTCTTTCAATGATAAGAATTAACTGCACATACAAATGCATTCAGGATTGATTCTGGTTCTCAGTCTGATTCTGGTTTTCTGTCTATACCTACATATTGTGAAGTTTTATACGTGTAGCGTTTACTTTAGATAATTCACCTAATGTCCTGTTATGACCTGAGCACCTTTTAATGAAGGCAACAGGACTTGAATTCAATTGCAACATTAATAGATAAGTAGAAATACTGCTCTTCCTACACAGATAGGTACTATTCTTTTTTTTTTTTTACATTTTTTTTCAAGACTCCAGAAATGCACTTAATATTTTACTTGCAGTTCAGCTTAACATTTAATCAGTGCTTCATTTTGATGAAATGTATTTTCAATGGGACAAGAATGTGTCTGTGTACTGTCCTATATATAGATGTTTTCTAAAATCTAGATCAAAGTTATTCAGTGTTAGAAAACATTGGTTTTTTAAGGATATGGGAGATTACAGAAAGTAAAAAAGATTAAAGTGAAATATTTTTCTATTACTTCTTCCTCACCTGTTTCGTAGGACTGTTGAAAAGGCTTACAACTTTAAAAGTAGATGACAATCAGCTTACAATTCTGCCAAATGCAATTGGAAAGTGAGTATAAGTCTCATGATTTTCAACATTAAGTGAAATGTGTTTTCCCTTCTGCTTGTGGAATGTGGGTTTTTTAAAATAAAAAATAAGACAATGGTCGACTGAGTTATAAAATAATTTCAAATTGTGTGCCTAACACCCAGCTTATAACATTTAAATTTGGAGCAACACTATTACTTCTGTGGACTCATACTGGCGTAAGTGGTAAGAAGATGAAATGTATCACATTTTCCAAGAAAAAGAACAAAGATATTTTTCTGTATGAATCACTGGCAATTTAGATGATTAGAGCAGCAAAAGTAGAAGAAATATAAGTATTTGGGGGAATACGTCTGTTTCCATAGCAACAGCCAGTACTTGATGCTGAAAAGCAAATGGCTGTAAACCTCATATGTATGAAGATTTCTTAAGAACTGAAGTAGCAGAAATGAAAAAGTCATGACAATTTCATAGGTGCATACATCAAAATGTGAAAGTATCGTATAAGTAATCTTATTATGAAAAGCACTAATGATGCCCTTTAGCTATCGTTTTGTCTGACGTTACATGATCACTGGTGCAAAATTCTGTCTTGTACTGCTGTGTGTCTTGAGCTTATTGCTAAATTAAATCTGCAATTTATTGTAAAATTCAAAGCAGAGGCAAGCCTGTCTCCAAGTATGGAAATAGGTGATTCTTTATATTGTTTCACACTACACATATCTCTTTCTAGCAGAACATATCTTTAACATTAATATTTTTGTAGGATGCCTCTTCCTCTACATAGTTTACTTCTGAAATGCTGTATAAACTGGTATTTGGAAAAAATTTCAGAATACGTGGTCCCTGGCTGCCTTCTACAGCTACAGCTCTAGTGTTTTCCTCATCCTCCTTGCACCAGCAGTGGCATCCATGCAGAAGAAACAGAGTTCAGCCTAAGTGATGGTTGTCTGTCTGGTGTGACTGAACACATGGTTATACCATTTCTACCAGGCCTGTGCTCTCAGCGTGAATGTTGGGAACGGGGCACCTGTGAGCAGAGTTGCGCTCAGACTCTGTGTCTTTGCTCTCAGTGCAAAAACCGTTCGCTCTTCAGCAGGTTGCAGCTCAACAAACTATTTCATTAGAAGTACTTTTCTTAAGCCAGAGCTGTTCTGAGGCTTCCAAAATTAAAGCCTAGAAGACTTCATTTAGACTTGTCCAAAAATATGATGGTACAGTGAGGTCTCTAGAATAGAAATAATCTCTAACCTGCACAGCCAGTGCTTTACTACTCCTGCACCCATTTTATAGTAGTAATTTCAATAATATAGTTAGGGAAAAAAGATCCAAATTTGTGAACTATTACAACCGTAGCAACTGAAAGCTCAGGTTTGGCTTACCATGCTGTACTTCTTGCAGTATCTTTAGATTTATGTGGCATTCATAGAGAGTATTAAACGTTCGTTATCCGAATCACAAAAGGGGAAATCCTGTAAACATTGTGTAGCAATAAATTCTGATAGGCAGTGAAAGCTCGTAAGGCTCAAAGCTGTACTGGACACTCTGCAAAAAGGTTGATAAAATGTCCAACGTTATCGATAACAATTTTTGGGGTTGATTTTTAAAACCTGTCATGAAGGTGCTTTCTTATTTATTAAATTGTTCAAATTGAAGGGGAACCCCTCTTTTTTTTTTTAACCTAATTATCCGTTCAGTAGTGTTTGTCATGGAGCCTTAATTACATTCTTAAAGATGCATACTGCTGCTCTAAATGGTGTATGTGCAGAGCAGTAGGCTAATCACCTAATATTATCACATTATTTTTGAGTGATTGGTTGTGCTTTTAAAATGAAGTACTTTCATTTAGTGAGGCCAGTGTCTCCCACATCAGAAAGAACTTCCTTTCTCTGACTCATCCATTTGGATAGTTTCCTACTGGGTCTCTTTCTCCTAAATGATGGTCATAGTACCCACTGCAGAGTGTATTACTGTCACACGAAGATTAGCAATGTGCAGGAAGGAACTCTCCCTCCAGGGACCAATTTCATGATGAGACACAGAGCACTTCAACGCTGTCTGAGCCGATGTTGCTAACAGTGAACTGCCACCCTCATTTTTGGCAGCCTTTTTCAAAGGGCAAGCCTGTAAGTGGCATTTAGAGTTTGACCCTGCAAGATACTATGTACAGTAGACCCAGCTTAATAAAAGATTCCCCATAAAACCAGTGGATTCGCATTGATTAAGTACCAAATTGGACCCAAAGGCTGGAGATGGTATCTGTGGGGCCTGGAGAATGCCCATGCTCCCACTTTGTGGGTAGGAAGGTGTCACGAGGGAAGTCGTGAGCCATACGTAGGTAATGGTGCAGTAGCTCAAGAGCCACTGTATTGTGTTAGATGAGTGTTTTGTGCGTGTGTCTAGTCTATACCATATCTGAGAGCACCAGATGCTGCAAAGGAAAGTATAAACTTGTATTCCTGTGTCTGCAAAATTCCTTTTGCGTGATGTTGGACAAATAGTGGGTGTAGCTAACTCTTAGGATTTGGGCTGCTTTGGCAGTTATATGGGTGCTGTGGCTGTCGGGAGAAGAGGTATGTGACTGTATGAAATGGGGCTGAGATGGGTTGGAACTACTCTTTTATTCATGGCAGTCTTCATTCTCTGTGAATCTCTCTCCACTCATCTGTCTAAAGATATTCCTCATCTACCTTAGGACATGTACTGTGAAATGCCTCATTTTAGTGGGTGCCAAACTGAACAGCAGGTGCATATCTGATTTTTGTCTGCCTTTCTTTAAACCTATCAAGAATGATCTGAGTTTAACCCAAGAAGACAGTAAGGTTAATGATATTTTAGCATTGTCAGAATTATAGCTGTTATTGTCAACTTACCTTCATGCCCAATCCATGATGAATGAAAAATCACTTCCTGAAGTGTGTATTTTTTTTAACCATGGTAGTTATAGAGATAAAATATAGTTTCAGACTGACTTTGTTGTTTTTATTGTGGCTGTCTTCATTTGTCTGCTGCTGATGTCGTCAGGAGGGAAAGAAGCTGAGAATGTCTGTGCCAGACAATACCTTTCAAATAAAATTCTATTGTCTGATAAAGTCACTCTTCACTGTCAGGGAAACTTCCACAGTTACAGTTCAGAGTATCAGATTTTCCGATTGCGATTGGAAACATAGTAGTTCTCAATTAGCTTATCTATTTTCAAGCTTTTCTGGTTGTGTTATCATCAGTAAAAGGAAGAATGTGTGCATCTTGCAATTTAACAAGCTTTCCAGTTGGACTTCGCTCTGTCCAGCCCATATTCTGTACGAAGTCGGTAAACATGACTGAATTTTGCCTTCACTGAAATTGTTTTGTATCTAGTTTGAAATAAATTGTGATGGATACAAACCTTGTGTTAAAGAAAAGCTATAACCAAACCTGGCAGAGCTTTTGGATATATTCCATGCATCTCTCTCACTCATCACTGTATGACTCACTTTGGCTTTTCAGTCTACTGAAATACAGCAATTAGAGGAAAGTTCTGAGAATTCCATGTTAGGAATAGCTATTTCTGGTTTCATGTTTCATGAAATTTGAAGGCTGAAAGACCTTTTTTAAATTAAGAAACTGGAATAAAGGTAAGTTAGCCATACAGTGAAGGTCCAGTCCTGCAGCTGTGACTCATCTAAATACTGAAGAGCAAGGTCTGTAGTAGAGGTAAACTTTTTATCAGATCTACCAAAACATTTGGAAAAAAAAACAGGCAATCTTCTGAGCACCTCGTCCCTTCATCAGTGGACAGGGAGATGACAAACGTTGAGGAAGAAATAATTGCTTGCTATTTAACCTTACTATTAATTAAAGCATTTGAGAGAAAAGGGTAGTACATGTGGAGTGAAAAAGGGGCAGCAGAAGCAGGGAATGATGGCATTTGTAATGGGTCACAAACCCTTTATTCCATGAGCTGAATGAGCAGTGCAGTACAGCATTCATTTCAAGAATTTTTATACCCAGCCTAATTTTTTAAGAGATTCAGTAGATATTTTTTCAGAATATTTTTATATATGTGTGTGTGTTTGTGCATAATATATATGTAATATGTATATATTTTTATATATCTCTATATATAACATGTATTACATATATATTCCTGTTTGCGTTATTTGCATTAGCAAAGGTCGGATTGTTGATTCTTAATCACCAAAGAAAGATTGATGTTTAAGTGTTGCCTGGTACCACCTGCTGTCTTCAGGGAAAAGCGAAGACTCGGAAGAGGCCTGAGGGCTGTGTGACTGGCTAGGACAGGGTCCTGAAGAGCAGAAAGAGGCCTCTGAAGGCTCTTTCCTACCGGAGCAGTGGCGGGTGGGGAGGTTCAAGCGCTGACTGTCAGCGTTCGGCATTGGGCCAGCTCTCTTGGCGTTTCCTTGGCTTTCATTCTGATAGGAGCCAGCTGCCGTCAGAGACGGTGGTAGCTTTTATGATGTGGGCCCCTTTCGTTTAGGACTCGGTACAAAACCTCCAACACATTTCACAACCTCTTAATGGATAATAAAAAGCAGGAATATACTGAATGCCAATTCCGTGCACTAGGAAGCTGAGCCTTCTCTGTACATACTGCTCTCTGGTACTGTGAGCTATGGCTAACCTGGACTTCAGTTCAACAGAGAGTTTCTGTCAGCTGTCTCTATTTCATCCTTTTTCCTGAAAATATGACTATGTGGAGAAAAGGTCAGGTCTCTTTCTTTTCATAATTTGACAGAGTACAACAATTTAGCAAAAGGGATACAAGACAGAAATGGAGATTATTTCATTTTTTTTAAAGAGAGAACTTGAGTGTCAGAAGATTCCTTACTTTGGTCTGCTTTGTTTTGGTCCTTGCCATACAGATGCCCTTTGAAGATCACTTTTTAGCCAGCTTTCTCAACGTGTGAAAGATAAGCACTTTTACAAAAGCTGTGTCTGACTACCACAGGCTGAGAGTACTTTGAGTTTGGATCCAAGACCATCTTTTTTCACAACTGATCTGTATTAGAAATGATGTCAAGTGCATCAGTTGAATGTACCCTGGAGGCAATTTCTGCTTCCCTTCCCTTTGCTCTCCCCAGCGGTATTTCTTTACCTGTTGTCTGTTATAAACTTTTTGGTTTGATTCTTCAGCTTAGTATGAATTGCCCTGATCACTATCTGCTTGAAGTACGTGGAATACTTCCTCACTCTAAAAAGTAAGAATGATAATGTCGCAAAACTAAGTGGTCTTTCTTAAATTGCCTTACTGGATAAGATTGATTAACAGTGTCCCTTATAGTTCCTAAAATCGTGTTATTATAGACTTCTCCTAAGGAAATCTGCAATACAGGTTCCCTCTTCAGGGCGTGATGTCTGTGGTAGTGTTATACTTTAAAACTTTCAGAGGTTTCAGGTTGTTAATTTTTGTTATCTAGTTCTTGTATAGCATCTAACAAGTGTATTTACAATTTCAGTTTATCTTTATTAGAAGAATTTGACTGCAGCTGTAACGAGTTGGAGTCCTTACCTTCTACCATCGGCTACCTTCATAACCTGAGGACGTTGGCTGTGGATGAGAATTTCCTTCCTGAACTGCCCAGAGAAGTAAGAAGCTGATTCTGTTTTTAAATTACAGATTGAAATGTTTTGTGGTAGGTCCAAGATTTCATCCCTACTCAGACAAAATACTTGTTAAACCAATTGTTTCTGCACAATGTGGAAGACCAAATCTTTCTTACATTCTCAGAGTAAACCCAGTAAATTAGTAAATTTATGTAAAAGTGAGAATACCACTCAGAAGAGTAGTGCAGGTAACCCTAGGCATTTCCCTGATGTTACTGACAAAGGGGGGGCGTTATTTTCTGACTTTAGATTCTGTATTTTCTGCTTTTTGTCATAGTAAAAACACAATTTGGCCAACTCCTGACACAAAAAGTTAGTGATAATACATTTTATCAAGGTATGTATCGTAACATCTTTGTTTTTTTCATTCCTATAGATTGGGAGCTGTAAAAACGTTACAGTAATGTCTCTGCGTTCTAACAAGCTAGAATTTCTTCCTGATGAAATTGGTCAGATGCAGAAGCTGAGAGTGTTAAATCTGAGCGATAACAGGTATAGTTCACATAATTTTTCTAACCCATTATAAGAATTTATTTTAAAAAAATTTTAAACTTTTTTTTAGGTATTTGTAAAAATACATTTATATAAAATATATTTTAAAATATAAATATTGTTCTTAGAATTACTTTATTTAAACTATTTAAACTAGAAGGAAAAAATCTCAATTTGTTTTTTTTAAATCTTTATGGTTTGGTCTTAGTTGCACTGACATCCAAAGAAAAACTCAAATGGGGCCAAGATCTGGGTCTCAGTGTGTTTTAATAGATTAAAACCTGTTTACTTCTTTTATCTCCTGGTGTTTCCATGTGAAAGTGTGATATTTGGCTTTAAAATTGTATATAACTTTGTAACATTTAATGATTAAAAAATTGTGACGAGCTGATATATAGGAAATCATTAAATGCAAGCACACTAGCATGTTATTCTGACTCCACTAAAATCAAAAGAAAATTTTCTATAGATTTCCTTCAGCAGAGCAAAGATTTTGTCAAAAAAACGGATTCTCCTGTTCCTATGCACATGACTCTTCCTCTGAGAAATGGAATGCTTGAAATGAGCCTTTCTTGATACCTATCCCATGCTGCCATAGGCATCAGAAAAGACTGACTTTTTCTTGAAATTTATACATACGTGAGTTCCAAGAATACGTGAATTTTCAGTATAACCACAGAAATACAAGTTTGCTCGGTAGTGCAACACATGGTGTGTGGATACCATTTTGTTTCCAGTAATTATCATCCATACTCAGTGAAAATCAGAGGAGGGACTTTCCACACCTGTGTCTGATTTACTGTCAGCAGTTTCATTGTTGAAATTAAGGCTGACCATAAAATATAAAATGAAGTAATGTAGAAATCCCTGTAATATATTTGTTTAAAATTATTTCCTTAATTCTGCTAGGTAATTTTCCACATTGCAATTGTGTGTCATAAAATCTATTATGTATGGACCAGAATGCAAAGTTAAACTTAACTCTAGTTTGTGTTGAAATTGTTCAAGTCCCAGAATCAAATCTTGGGTCTCCTGATTTTAGGTTTCAGATTCCAGTGCTTTCCCAGGGGCAGGGAGTACTCTCCCATCAGTACGTCACCGCAGCAGTCTATGTTCGTGCTTTTTTTTGAGGAAATGGCCTCAAGTTGCACCAAGGGAGGTTTAGGTTGGACATGAGGAGAAAATTCTTTCCTGCAAGAGTGTTCAGGCCTTGGCCCAGGCTGCCCAGGGCAGTGGTGGAGTCCCCATCCCTGGAGGGATTTAAAAGACGTGGAGATGAGGCGCTTGGGGACATGGTTTAGTGGCCAGGGGGGGGTTGGGATGACGGTTGGACTCGATGACCTTCGAGGTCTTTTCCAACCTTAATGATTCCATGATTCTATGATTTTATCTGTACAGCTAGCGCCTGAAACTGTATTTCAGGCAACACTTCAGACTCCCTCAGGCTGGCATTCTTGCCAACATAGTGCAGCTTCCCCTCGCTGTTCCTGCGCCCATATGCCCTGTCCTGTCCTAGTGCGATTTTGTCCAGGCGTATGGTGATCTTGAACACGTCAGTGATACGGGTGAAAGCAGCCTGTCAGGAATATGGTGAGTTTTCTGATGGACGTTTCCAGCGGCTGGTCCACCCTGCTGCGGCACAGCCAGCTGTGGTGGCAGGCGGAGGAGGCGCAGCGTGGGCGTAGGAGTGGGGAGGCAATGGGGCAGGGCTGGTTCGGGGCCTCCTGGGAGTCCAAGGAGCTGCAGCTGCAGGGTGCCTTCCCTGCCACATCAGACCAGTCTGAGCTGGATCGCTCTGTTTGCCCTCTTTTCAAAGCTGTGATTGTGCCATGAATTTGCGTTGAGGAAGCAGAAAACTAGTCTTTTTTTCCGCCCCTTTATTTTGCCAAGTTCCTTTTCAGTCAGGTCAGCTGCTGATGTCAGGCACGTGACTTCACGTGTAGTTCCCGATTATGAGTGCGAGGTCTTTTCCAACCTTAATGAGGTGGCTCACTGCTGGAGGGAGGCAGTGGAGGTGGCAAGAGCAGGCAAGGTGTCCCAACCAAGCTGACCTGACAGCTGGATGCCACCAGAACAGCAGTCCTGCCCCACCTTCCTTTTTCCCCGGCTCTCCAGGTATAAGAGGGGATTGGGATTTCCACTGTGGAGGAAGGTAATTATGGGACCAGCATCCCAATGACGTGATGTTCCTTGGGGTGGAATGCATCAGCTGCTGTCCTTCCCACTCCCCCGTCAGTGCTGGCTGGTAGCCCTGCATCTGCCCTTATGCTTGCTCAGGGCTCACTGGACTAATCACTGAGCTGATTTATCTCACTGAAAATGGAAGAAGCTATCGTTCTTGTTGTTATGTTCATTTTATTACACTCCTCACAGTCCATTTGCTCACTGTGGACTCTGGCAAACCCCAAAGCCAAGCTAAAGGTAAACAGTGGTTGTGCTCCAAAGCAGGTGTGAGGAGGACAAGGGAATGGGACCTTTGCCTGTTGGGTGGGAAGCTGTTCTCTCAAGTCCACCTGAAAAACTGTACAGCGAGTTGTAAGCATTGTAGAACTAATGGGAGAGCATGGTCTAGTCTAGGAGAGATAGGAACTGACTCAGACTGCAGACCTTCAACCTTTAAACCTGGTTGAATTGTCTCATGTACTTTTCTTGAGAGGTTTGGGGAGTAAATTCTTCCATCTTTGTTGATACCAATCCCAGCTGAGGTTAAATGTTGCCCCGCTGAGGCATTGTGGTAACACTTTTGTTATGGAACTTCCCACCTTAATGAAACTAAAAAGTTTCAACGTTTTGGCACCAAAGAATTTGGACAAAGTTCAGATAACATCTTAATGTTGAATTTTTTTTCTTTTTTTACTTTTCTGTTTTCCCATTTTCACATTCATATTAACATTAAGGCAATATTCATTCTTTCTTTGAATGAGTCCACATGTACATGTTAATAAGGAGTGTACTTGGGCTCCGCTTGTTGCTAGGAACCTTTCCATGTTACCACAACCGTTTTGCCCCTCTGCTCTTCCTGCTTCAGATATGACAAAGAAGGTAGAGCACACCAGCTCTTTTCCTGGATACCCTTTTAAGCCTTTGGAAGAAGAGACACAGACACACCAGCAGAGCAGAAAGACAGTTCTAGAGCCAAGGGGTCATGTGCTTCACCCTGCGGTGGTGGGCTCCTGGGACTTGGGATGTGGGTCAGCCTTTTCCCTGTCAGCCTGTTACGAGACCTGCTGAGCCCTGGCCTCTGTGGGCTCCGCTGCTAAGGCAGACCCATTCACACCGAACACTGCTGACGCAGCCTTTTGGGCATGAAAGCTCCAACGTTTGCACAAATCTTCTGCAAACCAGCTGTTGCTCCCTGTACTACATAACAGATGGGGATGGACTGTGCATATGATCGCATAATCTTTCAGAATTTATCTGGTCAGTCCTTGATGACTTTCTCCTCCTGACACCAGAGAGGATTTCATGTCCATTCTGGCAGGTGTCCTGTTACTCTTTGCATGCTATTTTCCTGTTCCAGAGGGAACAGACTCCATCACCATGACTGTCAATCCATGCTGATTATCACGGATGTATCATTTTACAAAGGGAACACTGTCTTCCATTGGGGATCTGCCCTGCCCACTGCAGGTTCATCCCAGTGAATAATACCTCAGGGTCATCTCCATCTACTTTGTCACATGCCAAATTTCACCTCCAGTGTCTACAACTGTGCCTGTAAATGGTGCACTTCTGTATCCATTAGCCTCTTACGTCATTGCCTTTGTCCCAGTGACTTTCTCTGCTAGTAGCTGGGCTACTCAAGTGTTTACTGAGAGATGCCCTTTTGCCACCAAAAATGTTCATTCTGGACATGTTCCTCATGGCACGGGGAGTGCCTTCTGCCTCAAGGCATGTAGAGTACAAGGATGGCTTTGAACTTGCCTTGCCAGAGTGCGTGGAAAATTTGCAGTCTACTTTCTGAATGGTCACGCACACATGGAGTGATGGACAATTGTGATGTAGCATGTAAAGAGGAAAAGAAGAGCTCTCCCTCTTTGCATTGTCTGGAGCTTGTCCGAGTATGAAAGTCAGAAACATTTTGGGAGATTTGGTCTAAAATCCTGATTGGATGTCTTTCAGGAAGGAGGCAAACCTGACATAGACCTCTTTGCCACTCAGGCTAACAGGCATCTCAAATTTTTGTGAGTTGACATGTTTTGCTCGAAGGTGGGTCAGTGTTTGGAGTCCCTCTCCAGTGCATTTTTAATACTATGGTTTCAGCTACTACAGGCTTTTGCTCTTGTTCCGTGTCTTCTGAAGGCCCTCATTGCTGTAAGATGGACCTTGCTGATCTTAATTGACCAGAAGCTGGTTTAGTTCCAGGACTTTATTCAAATATTCATGTTGGAATTCCATTTTAACCAGGGAATTAGACTCCAGCGTTTGTTTCGCATGCCATACGCTCTAAGACTGTATACTTCTCATCTCCATAGTTGGGAGTCCTCTCTCCTTTTATCTTTACAGGTCCAAATCTTTTCAACCCTGTTACAGACTCTTCATCCCTGGGAAATGCAGTATTCGGTTGTCTCTACACAATAAAAGGCAATGATGGGTTGAATCCTGACTTGCTATCAGATTGCAAAGGTGGAGTCTAATGAGGGCTAGTGTGCATCTGACCAGAGCTTAGGTGGCTTAGGAAAGTTTTGATTTCAGATGCCTGCAGTGCAGCTACCTGGAGATTCATCCTTGCCTTTGCCGGGCATAACACTGTCTCCAGCGCTTCAAGTACGAATGCAGCGTTTGATAAAGTAGTTGTGCAATTACTACTTGCATGAAAGATATCGATACCTCCACCACGTAATGAGTCATTGGGGGTAGCTGCTTGGATTCAGTCACTGTTAAGAATGCACATGGGATTCATTCAAAGAAAAAAAGATGTCTTACCAGTAACCGGTGTTCTTCACAATGTGTAGTCCACATATACATTTGTCTTCCATCTGCTTCTCCTCTCTCCTCAGAGTCCTTCCAGGTATGAGTCCTGTGATTGAGAGGTAGAATTGTTAGAATGTACATTTGGGCTACACTTCTCAAAGAGCATCGGTTACTGGTAAGTAACCTTTCTTTTAGTTTTAGATTGTTCTTAAAGAAGAGCTGAAAGAATCATCACCTTTCTGTATTTGTAGTGCTCCTGCTTCTGTCCTGGGGTCAGAACTCAATTACTGCTCTGAATCTCACCCACAGAAATTAGATGAAAAAAGGTCCTAAGATTACATGATCCATTCAAAAAAAGACTGTTCACTGGTGTACCTTTTCTTTTTCTGTTTAGTTATTTAATTATACAATGTTCCTCATTGCCAAAGAGGTAATTACTTCTGGCCATGCATACATACCCACAAGTGGCTTTGTGAACAGTATGTTGATGGGTTAATATGAATCATGTTCTTTTAAACTTTCACACTCTGAAAACCCTATTATTATCAATTTGCTGAGAGTTACCTTGGAGAACTGTCACAAATAGCAACTATCTCTGGGTTGACCAACTGACTGGTAATGCTGCTTGTTATGATTAACTTTCAACTTGTTTGACATTAATTTTTCATGTTTGGGTTATTTGAAAATTCATTCTGAATATCACCAAAGTGTATTATATGCATCAATGAATCTAGAAAGTATTCCCCTAGGTGTTTGATAAGCTCTTTGTATGTTGTGTTCTCAAACTAACAGTCAGTGGAAATTCTTCCCATACTCTGAGCTTGCTTACTTAGGGCATAACAAAACCAAAATTTAGTGCTTGGTACAAATACGTAGTGGGTTATTTTACAAAACTATGAGAAAAACAATTATTATCAAGAAAGAAAAGTTAAAATTATGTCTGTCAGTAGGCTTACAATAAAAGCAAAGACTACCTTTACCCGTAAGACCCCTCAAATATCGACATTTGATTTTTTTTATATTTAAACAGTATCAATGACATTTTCTTCGCTCTTGTGATCTATGAATAATATTCATTAGCTTACTCTTAAAGTATTTAGCCCGTAAGAAGTTAACAAATTATACAAAAGATGGAATCTAGGATTAATAATGGAAGGAATTATTCTAAAGTCCTCATTCCAGAATGGTGTTACACACTGATATGTAGCTTCTCTGAAGCTGTGAAGTCATATGGTACAATGGTTTAATGTTTAGGTCTGTGCTGGTTTTGGTTTAGTTTGTTTTTATGCACCTGAGGAACTTCAGGGTAAATGTCGTCTTCTTTTTTCTCATGAGAAAACATTTTCTATGTGGAAGTTAAACACTATAAAAAGAACATATGCATTTCATGCTTTTCCAAACTATTACCGTGGATAGTTGTTTTCCTGAAAAATCGGTTGGTGCGTCAGGATTCACCTTAAAAGAAAAATTTTTATTAATAACTTGTAAACATTTACATTTACCAATGGCATACATGATTTTACCTGTAATTTAACCTAATCAATATGAATACAGATAATCTCTATAGCACTAAGAGATTTCTTTAGTTTGGCTATCGCATTTTCAGCTCTTTTTACAAATTGGTTTAAGAGATTGCAAATTGAAGTTATTAGTGATTAAAAAATTGCACAGGAATGAAACTGTTGCTTATGCAAGAAAGCATGCAGGGTGGGGGGCTGCCAAGTGTTCAACTCCTGCAATTGCTCTGAAGATTCACAGATACTGTTTTCCCCCAGACTTCATGCCTCTGGGTGCCGTTCAGCTGATGCCTGAAGGAATGGGTGCAGGGTCTATGGCTGTATTTCTGTTAGTCCTGTTCCCAGTCCTGACTGCTGGGCTACAGTTGCTCTGAAACAGTCAAACAGCACCTTCCAGCAGAGAAATGGCCTCATTCAAAGGTTATTTATTCAGGCTGAGTAAAATACCATCCACAGTAAGAATAAGTCATTTTGGTACAGCATAGTTTGCCTTTGAAGTGCACATTAATTTAATTTGGCCATCTTCTTAACTATGTATACACCAATTAAAGTTTCATCTAGTATTGTGAATATATTTTCCCTTAGATTTATAAAAACAATTACATCTGTAATTTTCCAAACTGCCTAGTGAGAAGTTTCAGCATTTAAGCATAAAAGAAAAGCTCTTTGTTGAATAGCACAGCCATAAACTTTACATTTCTTTGTACTGAAATCTGATTGCAGTCATTAGATCAATGGAAGCAGTGCAGATTAATCATTTTTTTCAATTACTGATGAACAGTTTTCTCTTCAGAGGAGGCCAAATCCTTTACTAAGGATGAATGTGAGTTAGTTCTTTGAAATCAGCAGAGTTATGCTGATTTATACCAAATAGGATCTGGCCTATAGTATGTAGAAAGTAATCAACCTACATCCATGCATAACTAATATTTGAGATCCTTTGTAGCTGTCAATAAATCCTTATTTTGACTGATGAAGCTAGAAAAGCATTTATGTATTTACTTTTCGTGGTTAAACTAATATAGTGTCAGTGACAATTATTATGAGCCTTGTTTTGAAAGTGGGTGTGATGCAAAATCACTTGGTAATTCATTTGTTCATGAAAGTCAGAGTGTTTGCATGTGCATTGTTAGTACAGATGAAGGAGAAATGTTCCTGCAGTACATAATTCAAAAAGCAGTCTTAAACTTGCAAAAAACCCCTGAAATTAGAAAAAGAGGCTGAGGCTTTTCTTGCTTGAAAACTTTCAAAAAACAGTAATGATTTTGGGTGCCTCTAATTTGAGATTTTTTCTTTTAAAGAATCCTTAAAATCAGAACTTTTCAGATGTTTAAAAACAGGTATCTGGGCTTATTGGCAAAGAAGAATTAAAAATAAAGAACCTGTGTTTTGTTTGAATATGGAAATGGAAAACCAGCTTGGAGATCCCCTTGCCACCCATCATTTCTGAAGCATGCTTACCAATTCTGCTTCTCCCTTTGATACACACTTCTCAACTTGAGTGCGTTGGGAACGTCTCCAGTAACCCTCTGCAGACAAAGGCTTCTGTATAGTTTCGAAACTTAGGTTACAGGTACTGAATCCTAAAGTGTAAAGAAACAAAGGTATCACTTAAAAAGCAAAAGTTCTTTTTTTATACAGAAAAAAAGCTCTGAATAAAACATCTGGATAAACACTATTTAAGAATCTTTATCTTAACTATTAAAGCTTAAACTTGTAACTTTATTTTATAAAGAATGTCACATACTGCACGTTTCCACACTGCAGTATTCATTTTATGATAAGACAGGAATGAAAACTAAATTTCAGATATTTTAGGCACTCCTTACTGTCTTATGGCATTAATTCTAGGTTTAAACATGAACACACATGTAAAACCACTTTAATCTATACAGACATTTAATTGGAGGTTATGTCGTAGCACACTATGTATGTGTATACATTCATGTCAATTTATTTCACTTTTATAGATAAGTCATTTCTAGTACAAGGTATTCATACTAAAGATTCTTACTAAAAATTTTAATATAAGGTATTCTTACTAAAATCTTTAAAATGCGTTACTTGCAGTAAGTACACGCTGCTTTCTGAAATAACACAATTTTTAATGGTAATGCCTTTGTAGCAAAAATACAGCTGAAGTAATTCCATAATGGGTACACTGTCAAAGCGCTGCACAGGGGCAATGGTACAAAAGCTTGTGAGGTGCTTATCTCCCAGAAGTACAGATAGATTTTTACTATGAAGAAGACTGTAGGAGTATTGTTGGTTATTTGCTGGTAGAAGGGCAAAGGATTCTCCTGATGATGCCGTGCAGGTGGAGTACCTGACAGTGGATTGCCTGTCTTTGTCTGAGGTGTGAGTGAGCGATCTGTAAGAGCCTTTCTTTCCACAGTATGGGATTGTCTGACTCTCTCGGAAAAGGGCTTTTCCTCTTTTCTTTCGTTAAATCACATTTAGCTTTTGTCTTTGTAGACAGTCCTTTGGTCGGTCCGTTTCTTCCTGCAGTCCTCCCGCTCCCTAACCTTCTGTAACACAAAGGTGGGGGAATATCAGTATGGGGTTAGGACAGCCCTCTCGTGTGGGTGCAGACTGAAAAGGAAAAATAATGTGTTCAGAATTAGTTAGTGGGAAAAACATGAATGAAGTTTCCACAAGTATCTAGTCTTCATTTCCCCATTCCCACATGCAGATCACTTTTAGGAAATGTGTTTACATGTATAATTAAAATGCTGATTTTGTAACTGTTTCATTTAATTTTGTCATTTAGGTTCACTATGAATATTTATATTATTTTAATCTTTTTCCTAACGTTTCTGCAAAAATGAATTTTCAATAATCTTAGAGTATTTCTGTTCCAAAACTTAAAAGTCCTAGAAAAGGATTTCTGTTAGCTACTGAAAACTGTTAGGTCTTTCCTTTAGGTCTCTCTGGGACCAAGATTTTTTCTGTTTTCTGTGTTATAAGCTGTAACTTTGGTTACGTTATAGCCAAGTCAAAATATAGGTATCTCCTTAGTACCTTTAGGGTATGATATCAGGAGTTTTAGATTCCAAATGTCACTCTTAATGTGGAATGCCCTTAATAAAATATTATAATTTATTAAAAAGAGAGAGAAAATAAAGATATGAAATTATAGCAATTTCAGTATGATCAAGATAAACATGCTACATACAAATCTTTAAATCTTTCAAAGAAACTATTGTGAAAATGAAGGATTCATGTTGTTCCAATATTATCATTTACAGACTGAAGAATTTACCATTCACTTTTACTAAACTTAAAGAACTTGCAGCTTTGTGGCTTTCTGACAACCAGGTAATGACTTTCAATATTCATGTTTTCTTTAGTAACTAGGGGTCTTAGCAAGGGCCGTAAATGAAACCTATAATTTAATAGATGATTGTAGTAGAATTTTAGAAGTGTTTGGTCCCAGTCCAGCTTTATCCTTTCATATCAAGTATAGATTCTTCTGGCTGTCATTTATTAACTTGGAAAGATCACCTTTGCAGGGTTTAGTACTTGCATCTAGCTAAGCTTCTATATCCTTACTAAAGTAGTAAATAAAGGCCAAAAGTATCGAGAGAATATTTTATAAATAGAAATTGAAGAGGTAAGACTTTGTGACCAAACTTGTTATTAGTTTGTCCCACCCTTTACTCCATCTATGCCTCTATTCTTCTCGTCTTCCTTTTCCCTTTTCCTGTCCATGCTTCCATTCCTGTATCTTTTAAACTCCATTAAAGTCAGTGGGAGTTTAAACATGTAAAAGATGCATAAGAACTCTTAGTCTTGCTTTGGAGAAAACTCTCGTTTAAGTTCCTTTTAAATTTAAGTATGCCTTTCTTTTTTCCAAGGGGATTGGTTTCACTACTGTATATTCTTTAGGATTCTATTTTAAAACAAATTATGTAACACGAACACTGAGAAATGTAACAGTTCAACCAGCATCTGAGCACTAAAATAAGTCTCAATCCTTTCCACTATTGGTGGATAGAATAATTTTGCACTTCCATAATTTAACTCTAAATGGAGAATTGTACTCAATTTGTACAATGTTAGAAATGTTCAACATACCTAACATTTTTTAATCATCTCAATAAATTCTCATAACCTCATCTTTCTCACTTTGCAATAATGCCCATGGTCAGATATTATACCTCTTTAACTGAAGTTGATGAGGATAATTCTTCAGGGGCCAATTATCATGCTACTGGAAATTAATCCATCCTTTTATCCGTATGAAAAAGCCACAGGGACTCAGGTCCTGCAGCTGCCTGTTTGCAGGAGACCGTGTGCGTACGCCTGTGCTGAGCACCGCTGGTTGCAGAACCGCTCAGAGCAGAGCCCGTGCCTGTCCACGGGGCACGGCCCTGCAGACAGGGTCGTTTCTTTGTCAGGATGGCAGATGAAATTCCTGCTGACTCCTGGCCAGTGCGTCCCATTCACCCAGGCCCTCAAATCGTAGCAAAGCCCAATGCAATGCAGTCGATGGATTTACACTGGTACATACTTACTGTGCTGCTCCTTAAATGTACTTTTTACTTTTATAGCTAAGCAAAAAATTTTAAAGCTGAAGGGAGAGGAGACTAAGTGGGAGGGATAATAGAAAACGATGAGTAAATTTTAATGTGTTAAATTAGGATTCTCGTTTTTTTCACTCTAATTTCCATTAAAAAAATAACATTGCATGACTCCTCAGCCCAGCCACAGAACATACACTTCCTTTTAAATATACAATATTTTTTCAGCATTTTGACTTTTCTGTGGTATAGCATAGATTACTTTTTATTCTATGAACTATGACAGTCATTCCTAGATGCTACATTAGAGCAAAGTAATAATAAAAAATAATCAATTGAAGTAAAACACAACAGTAACATCTGAATATTCAGAGTACCTCCATGTAATTTCTCCAGTATCTTGCACCAGGTTTACCCTCAGATGAACTAATAACTGTCGTGAATTTACTCCTCGTTAGCCTAGCTTAAAATAGATCACAGCCATAATGTGGGTGTTTTAACTGTGTAGTTGCAGCTCTGTTCTGCTGATCCTTTAGCTTCCTCCCTGGTATGGCTCTGAACATGCAGGCAGTGTTTGTGGTATTTAGTGTTCTTCTGTTGATCCCGGTAGGAATTACAGAAGCGAGGAGTGGGAGAGGAGGCATTTCCACCAGATTAATACTTGTTTTAGTCTATAAAGAAGTTTATTTTCATACAGAATGTTAGTTAATCTTGTATTTTCTATTTATCAAGTGCTAAAATCCCATCTCAGTTAACCCAGATGCTCTGCTTTGTCTTTCCTGTACAGTCCAAGGCTCTCATTCCACTGCAAACTGAGGCTCACCCAGAAACAAAGCAGAGAGTACTGACTAACTACATGTTTCCCCAGCAACCCCGCAGTGATGAAGGTAAAATGCCATCAGCAGTTCCTACAAAGGCAGGAGCAGTGCTTGTTCAGATAGTGGAGAGAAAAACAGAGGGAGGGAGAGGAGGGGGTTTCAGACGTGGTTCTGTGTGTGAGTGTCTCTTCTGACTCATAAAGCCAGTGGTGCACACATAACAGTCTACATTTTGTCATACACAAAGGAATCCTGTTTGCAAATCCATTATTCTCAGGCCATCAGATTTACATTTTCTTACACACTTTTTTATTTTCAGAAGAGTGGCCTTGTATAAACGATGTGAACGTGGGAATTGAGTGCGCATGGGACAGACTGCTAGGATATGCCTTGCTGCCGTGCGGACAGGCTGTTGGCCAGGGCCAGCTCAACCTGCAGAGACACTGGGCCTGTCTGAGGGAGCTGGGGGGCGGGCCGGCACCTAAACATGGGGGTTCAGAGCTCTGAGCCTGGCAGGATTGAGGGTTCGGCTCCTGACATACCTACGTTAAGTTAGAGAGTTTGCCCCTCAGCTCCAGATCTGTCCTGAAAACCTGTTACTTCCCATCACTCTCATTTCAGTTTTAATATTAAACTGTTGGTAATGGTTTGTCAGTTACTACTCTCATTGCCTCCCTCAACAGTTTTAAAACAAAAACCCAAGATTACAGGATCAACTGCAAAGATGTCTTTTTAGATCATTTCCACTCTTCTGTTGGGTGCACTAATTACTTGTTCTTGTGCATTGCTGTTTGCAATTTAACTGTAGATTTCCCGTCAGACAGTGATAGTTTTAACCCTACTTTATGGGAGGAGCAGAGACAGCAACGTATGACTGTTGCCTTTGAATTTGAAGAAAAAAAGGAAGAGGAGGAAAATGCAGGGAAAGTTAAGGTAAGTTCTATTTGATTTATTCTGGTATTCACATATTATGGACAGGGTCTAATTTACAGATCTTGAGTTGAACTGTTTTTGAGTTCTAAATGCCCAGACAATACTCGTCACCGTGTTTCAGGTACAGCAGTTGAGGAAGAATAACATATCTGTTCTCCTTGAAGTACACATTACCAATTTCTGCTTTTGCTGTTGTTGTCTAGACAGCAAAACTTTGATTTCCTAAGTCAGTTCAGGCCCATAACCCTAATGTTGGGTTCCTACTGTGACAGGTGTTTTGTCACAAAGACAAAATTAACACAGAATGTTGGGAGACTTGGAATTAATGTCCAACCACCTAGTTCTTTAGAGTTCCTGTGGAGTTACACAGGAATGTGCAGTGGAGAGGGTATCTCTCATCAATTTTGTAACCTACCAAAAATGAAGATCAAAACATCAATATCCTCCCCCATTTATCTGAAATTAATGTCATTCCAGAGTTTTCAGTTGAGCCCTTAATCAGTTACATTGTTAGAATGATATTGTTAGGACCATCTACATTTACATGGCATGAAAATTTCTATTTCTTGAATAATATAAAGGAATTAACCCAGAACACTTAAACACTGCAAATTTTTAACTGAGGTAGGATACCCAACATAAAATGTATTGCCAGAGACAAAAATCATATGAGGAGATTCAAATCATACTTTAATTTTAAAATTAACAATACTATTATTAATAGCTATTTAACATTCCATTTAGATCTTCTTGGAAAGTTTGGATTTTTCTTTTTAGTTTTTTTCCCAACTAGGAATTTTCATCTAACTCTTGTAACCAGAGATAATGGACTCTGCTGCTTTAGTAAAACAGAAAATGTAGTCAAAAAGCAACCTTTGCCTCACAATAAATAGATTAAACTGAAATTTTACCCCAGATGAACTGCAGATTTATGGGTCATATATGGAAAACAGAGCATCTGGGAGAGTTTTATATTGTTCCACCACTTCTTATCGGAATTTTAACTGTGGGTAATATGGCTGTCCAAATGTGCCAAACAATTGAAATATTGAGAGAAATAGATATCAATTTCTAAGATCATAGAATTCAATTGCAAGGATTATTTTAAATATTGAAATGTAATATATGAATTATATCACGTAGATAGCCATTTTGTTTTTAATATATTTCAGAACACTCTGAGTGACTGAGACAAATGTTTCCTTTGAGTAAACTGTTCTTGTAGAAAAAATAAATCCTTCATCCACTGAACGCTGTTCCTGTACTTCAGTTCAAATGCTGCCATCTGCTGTATGGAAAACGGGGAGGCAAACACAGCCGAGACACAGTACCACATTTCCAGGTTTCCTAGAAACAGCACTTAACAAAAATAGCTGGCCTGTGCCCGTGCTGTGAGCAGATGTCTCTGCGTGGTGTGATCCCAGGCCCAGGCGCGCCGCACCAGAGCTCTTCAGGATGCAATGGGTGCTCTGGTTGCGGTGCTTCTTATCTGGGCTCTTTGCTCACCCCTGGAGCTGCTGCAAAAGTCGTGGTCTGTGGAGCAGAGTCTGCATTCCCAGAGGCGTGCTTTGGTCGGCTGCGGTCTCGGCCCAGTTGCAGCAGAACGTGAGAAGGGCAGCCCGCGGCCAGGCGTGCTGCCAGCGGAAGAGTGCTTGGTACCACGTGGGGCATCCGTGTCCCACAGGGCTGCACCCTTCCGTAACGTTTTGGCTTGGCCATCCGAAGGTCAAGACAGTCTTCATCCTTTGTATCACTGCTCCTTAGCTGTGGAGGAGTCCAGCACTAAAATATATTTCCTGGAGTTCTTAACGTAGCTGTTCTTCCTCTACATCCATAGAGAGTGGGTATAAACCAGTGTTGTAGTATGAGTCTGTTTCTGCATGAGATTCCTCTATTCCCATATACAATCCAATGTTCCTGTCCCCCATAATGATCCTAACATCTTCTCAGCAGACCAAAACACTAAATTTTGCAGCTGATGCTATAGTTATTGCTTATATAGAGAAGAATTATTAAATGAAAAGCTAAGCAGGGAGCTAGGAGCTGATCAGATATTTCCTCCCACCTGTGTACCGTGAAGAGAGCCTCTCTCCTCTCTCATATCTCAGCGTGTGTATACCAGATACCCATAAATACCATCAATACCAAAGTACAGTTTGAAAAAACGGAAAATAGAGAAATAATACTGTTTAAACCTGGGAAATCTTACCAGGCTATGAAAGGAAAAAACTTCCCACTGAAGGTGTGTGGGGTTTTTTTCCATATCATGGAAAATAGCCTTTTTGCCCAAGCCATGAAAATATGACCTCAAATTCAATTACTATTAATAAGATAGAAGTGCTTAATTGCACCCTTCTGGTATGTCTGTGCTCTTTCCCAGTAATGCCCATTCATCTCTATATGTGAATGACCATAAAAGTGTTGTAAAAAGTTATTTGACTGAACTGTTCACCAGCCTGTGTTTATTCGCGTGCACATGAACTAAAAGCTAATTGCAGGAACCTTTTGAGAACTTGGTGTGTGTCTCTCCATCCATGTGTTGCAATAGGTCTTAGGGAGGTTTTAACATTTATGTTTTTAGCAGTTTCACCAGACCTTTATGGGATGAATTTGAAGGTTAACTTAAATTATCAATAGGCAGCAACCACAAACATTGGTAGCGTTTATAAAAGTATACATAGTTTTCAGTTTTTATCTTTCATCGTTAGAACGGAACTCTCAACCAACTATATATTAAAATACATTTGGTAATTGAAATCGTTCAATAACTTCTTCAATCAAGAATTTTGAACATTGAAAATTCTCTTTTCAGGGTCAGGCTACTTTTGATGTAGCATTAAACATGCAAGAATTGTATTGACAGGTACAGATTTCCTCTGTAGTGATAAGTCTAAATCAGTGATTAAAGTATCTGCATTCTAGTGGATATCACCCACCACAGCTGCCAGTATTTTTACTGTTTAATATTCATACTCACAGTGATATGAAACCCTTGCAGAAATCCCTGTCTATGACTTGTCTATCTCATGAAAGTCTTTCAGTTAATTTTCCTTGACGAGTACTTATTGAGGATTTGCTCTATGACTTGACTTTTAGCTATGTTTGTCTGTAGACCTTACACTTAAATCATGGTCTGAATTTTGTGAAAAAGCAATTGCCTAATTAGGCCGCATCTAAATACGATTTCTTTCAACCGTAAATCAGCCAGAGCCTTAGTAATGCTTTACAGACTTAATTTATTTTTTCTGTTAAAATTGTGTATTAACATATGACATCATAGTCATACATTTTAATGTTTTATGTTAAAGTCACGTCGGAATCTATTATCTGTAATGTTTATTCTATTGTGGTTCAGAATTGTATGCTAGTATTTCATATAGTTTTATTTTCCAAATTGGTCATGCTTTTGCTTCTAAAATATTCCTACCAAAAGACCATATTCATTTGAATCCAAAATTACATTTTTCCTACTTGTTAGGAATTGTCGAGGCTTAACCCCAGCTGGCAGCTAAGCCCCACCCAGCCGCTCGCTCACTCCCCCGGGTGGGGTGGGGGAGAGAATCAGAAGGGTAAAAGTGAGAAAACTGGTGGGTTGAGGTAAAGGCAGTTTAACAGGTAAAGCAAAAGCTGCACATGTAAGCACAGCAAAGCCAGGAATTCATTCACCGCTTCCCATCGGCAGGCGGGTGTTCAGCCATCCCCAGGACAGCAGGGCTCCATCACGCGTAACGGGGACTTGGGAAGACAAACGCCATCACTCGGAATGTCCCCCCTTTCTTCTTCTTCCCCCAGCTCTATATGCTGAGCATGACGCCCTATGGTATGGAATGTCCCTTTGGCCACTTGGGTCCGCTGTCCCGGCTGCGTCCCCTCCCAATTTCTTCTTAAAATCCAACAGCTATAATAGTGAGCTATTAAAAGTAAGCGCCCTTCGCTTACCTCACATACACAATGAGGTAAAAGCTTCTTTGTGGTAAATGGTTCCAAATACTCATCACATGGTAAATGTCGAGTAATTTCAGATTTCACTGCCTCATAATTGGGAACCGTTATCCTGACACGCTTGCACTGGGAGCTGTAACTTTACCCCACTGAAAGATTTTCTTGCATTTCCACCCCAAATTCAGGCCCAAAGAGAGTGGCAGGCTCTGCCAGCACCTTCTGCATTTCAGCTGGCTGCGTTCGGTGGCTGTGAGGTGCCCTCAGCCCTGGCTTGCCGCTCTGCAGGGCGTGCTCTCTGGTTCGCCCTGTGAATCCCGAGTTTGGTGCTTAAGCCACAACCATCTTTCACAGCTTGGACAAAGGCGGTGGAGATGGGGCAGGTTTGCAGCCTGAAGGATGGAGCGGGGAGGACAGGAGATGCTCCGTGGAGGAGAGGAAAGCATCTGCTGCAGGCTAGGCTCGGGGGACAGACCTACAAGCTGCCCACACTCTCTGCACAGGCCAAGCAGCCCTGCCGAGGTCGTGCTTTGCTTGGATGCACACTTCAGTTTCCTCAGCACCTCTTCTCATGACGTGGTGTGATGTTCAGCAGACAAAATACGGCTGTAACACAGTGGGGGAGGTATAAGGAGAGATCAGCATCACGTGTGTCGTCTTTCCTGCTTGGACCATTCCTGACGTGGTCATTTGCTGCACCGTCTCCTCAGAGCAATTTGCTGGTAGTGTAATGTCTTGCCAGATGATGCGGGGTGATGTCATCCACGAGCCCTCTCAGCTACTCTTCCCCTTTCACTCAACCCTGAGATTTCGTAGGATTGGCTTCAAATTAGGATTGCTTTGGACTTGGGAAATACAATGTTTCTCTACTTCTGAGTGATAAAAATGATAAACTTCTAATGTGGGGTTTTCTAGAAAACCTGTGGGTCTGTCAGTTAAAGTACTATTCAGTGTGACTTAGGATGAATTTTCTGTAGTGGTTTGAGTCTGTTTTCCTGTATTTTCTATATAAAAAGAGTAAGATACACTTGAGTGCATGTACGTACATTATACATCTCAAAGAGCAAATAGCTCCCAGTAGATCAGACTCTGTTCTCAGCTGCCATAGATAATTCAGATTAATTCAGTACACTGAACGTAGCTAAATTAATTCTGCATTTACACCAGTATTGTTTGAAAAAGTGTGATTTAATATGTCAGTATTCTCAAGCAAAGTGTAGAATTAAAGTACAATACTCTCACAGGGTAAAATATAGCCCTATAGGGAACCATTCCCATCCATTATTCTATGTCACTAAAATTCCATAATAGGTTGACATAGCGTAACAGAGCAAATTTCAGTCCAAAAATCCATGAAGATAGCTATATGTAATCAAATAAATAGATTAATGAAAAATTTGAGGAATTTGCACTTAGCCATAGTATTGTAACCATGGTTTTAGTTTGCATGCTGTTTTCATTTTGTATTTGTGCTTTAATTCTTTTTATGAATGTTCAGGTTGAAATAAATCTAAAACGTTATCCCACTCCATACCCGGAGGATTTAAAGAATATGGTAAAATCAGTGCAAAATCTGGTGGGCAAAACAAGCCATGGAGTACGGCCCGAGAACTCAACACCAACTGCGAACAGTGAACAAACTGTGAAAGAAAAGTATGAGCACAAGTGGCCCATGGCACCAAAGGAGATTTCAGTGGAGGTAATGTAAAAGGATCGTTGTTCCTCTCAAGAGTTCGAGATGGGGTTTTAACATAGCTCCATCAAATGATGTTCTGCGTCTGCTGTGAACTTCATACCAAACAGTTTCTAGTTTCATTCCGTAAAGTTAATTTGGTTTTATATTGAGTTGCTGTTTCTCCCAATACTGCTGAGTTTATCAGACTGAATTTTTGGTTTTAAATCTATCTAGATCTGAATTTTGATATTGATATATACAAGCACTCTCCTAAATTTTAATGATATGAGAGATTTGCATATTAGCAGGAGAATGGACCTGATCACAGTTTACATCTCAGACTTTAGTAAGTGTATTTCTGCATCAAATATGTTAATGACAAGTCAGTTTGTTCTGTCTGACCCTACTACGCCATTAGGTTCTGCTTCTCCTATTCACATTACGTGTAGTAGATAGCCAATTAACCTTGTCGAAAGTTAATGAAGTCAGCAGGAGTGCTTCTTCGACTGCAGGAAACTTTAGATCAGGCACCCCCTGAACAGCAACTTCAATGAGTTGCAGAATCTAGCCCTTAATATGTTTTTGCCAGAGGTGGATCAGTGTGCAGAGTAACAGCGGCTTCTATTCTAACATGAATACAGTCACTGAAGGGTAAATTCCTAAATACTGCAGTCTTGTGCAAAGCTGTTACAAATAGCTGAAGCTTGAACTCAGAGAGCATCTACTCATTAACATTCACACTAACGACTTACTTTATGCAGGCACAGTTTATAAATAAGGGAAATCTCTTACCCTGGCGGTATGTACTGATAGTTTATAAGCCTGGACAGATCTACAAGAATATCAGCATTCTTGAAAATCTTTATGAAGTCTTAGTGTTCAAAAGAAAGAAATGAGGAAAACATTATCTTTTCACTTTGTTACGTCTCTGGCTAGTCGTGTATGCATGAATTTTTCTTCCTCAGTTTTTCATATCCTTAACACAGATTGGCTGTTCTTACATACTCTGCAGTCACTGTAGCTGCTCTGTCAATACTGTGTGTTTTATTTACAGTTAAACGTTTTCATTTCTTAAAAAACAAAACCCAAAAGTTTTCTTTTAAAATGGCTTCAGAATACTTTCTGCAAATCTAGGCACAGTTTCGATTAGTACTTCAAACTAAAATATTTAAGTTAAATCATTCATGTTTTTATCTAAATCTGAAATCTTAAATTCCACCATTATTCCTTTTTACTCATTAAATTCTTTCTTACTGTGTAAATCTGGCCTTTGGACCAACTTATGTCTTGTGGCATGAGTATTGACATGTTCTGCTGTTGTTGCTTAATACATACAATTTATCTTGCATCATCTAGCTTTTGAACTTCAATATTCTTAATAGCTTTCTGCAGGTTTTAATGATCCCTACTGTGAACACACACATATTATCTCTGGAATTTGAATCAATGTTGTCTGCCAAAGACATTAGGTGTTTGGTCTTGTGGCTGTGTCTGGTGACGCAGGCTTCAGAAATAGATGGCTGTACTGGTTGAGTTGCTGTTAAACTAAATGTTAAGTTGTTAAACTAAAATGTTAACATCCCAGTGAACTGAGCCACAGCAGAGTCCTGTGCGTGTGCAGAGCCCAGTGAAGCCTCCGTTACGGAGGTGTAAGGAAAGAGTAAATGGCAGCAACACCATAAAATACTACAGTTACTCTGAAATGCTTTTGTGACTACATACGGTGTTCTAACATAGAAAAAGATGAAGACAAATTTCATTCTTATGTTTCATTCTTTGATAAAAATGCATTCACTTTTGCAACAGAAGAATAATCATATCTAGTTTTTTGTGAATGTACGTGAACAGTTAATTGCATGAGTATCACAAAAAGCATTCTATAAAAATAGTTAAATTGCTGAAGACCCTGCGATAATTCCTGAAGTGCAATTAAATAATGTGATTGCAATTTCCTAGTTAATTTTCTACCACAAGCAACTGATGTGAGTGCATGACTATTTCCATCATACCAGTGAAGATGTATTTTTCGTCTTCTATTATTATAATAGTGAAGGTGGTGGAACTTTTTCAGACTTTAATTTCCCTAGTACTTAGTTGAGACTAGTAACACAACTATCTCGACACCTAAAGAAAAGAAAAAAAGTGTTCCTGTCATTCATACGAATAACGGCACTGGGAAAATTTTATAGCTGTAAAGCAGGATGATGTATACATTTTCCTCTCTTTGCCTTCCTGCATGAAGATAAAGAAAAGGTATGGGAAACTGCAGAAAAAATGTGAATGATTTTGTGAATAATATTAGCGTGATTTTAGTTGTAACACATTAAATAAAACATAATTAGGCTCCATTTGCTTTTCAGATAATTAGGAGACATGATCTCAAGCCTCAAGTTAAAATACAGTTTGAAAATGCAGGTGTGTTCTGATATAGATTTAGACTGAAGACAGTTTCTAATAACAAGGTAATTTAATTTCAGGTCCAATGCTCACTTTTTCATCCTCAGAGGCCAGATAAGCTGGTTTCTTTTCTGATCTCTTTTGGGTTTTCTTGCAGTTAATTTACACGTCTCTTCACAAAACTGTTTCTAAATAATTAAAGGGAGCATCTGAAATGAGTAACAAGCTACATTTCAAATCCCCTGTATCATCCTCCACCTTCAGTTATAATAAGCAAACAATTTCTTAATTAATCATCAATTAAAATAAACCTCTTCATTGTCCTAAGTCATTTTGAAAGATGTACATTTTGGACAAAAAGAAGTCTGGGATAACTTAATGCGTTGTGTAGCCTTTCCATGAGAAACAATGAGAAATACCACAAATCATCAATTCAGATCTTTGTAGTTAATATTCTTGATATGTATGGATTGACAAATAAACTGGAAATACTTCTATATGATCTCAGCTTTGGATTAAAAAAAAGTCTTTTCTAGTCCAACTTTTGGCCTAGATTTCCATCCTTTGTGTTAATTCCTAGCAGGTTTATTAATACTGTGTAAAAAGGAGAGCTTGTTATTCTTTGAGTGATCTGATGCAGATGCCAGTGTTAACAGCTAGAAAAATACCGCCTCAGCTGTATTGGATCTTCTGAGATCTTCATCTCATCTCAGTCAAAATAGGACCTCAAGCCTTTTAACTTGTTACTGTGTGGGTTTGGGTTGTGGGGTTTTTTGGGGTGGGGGGTGGTGGAGAGGAGTGTTCTTTTTCTTTTGTTTTTAGTGAAAGTTTCAGAGACTGTCTTAAAAGATCATCTTGCCTTTCCAGGAAGACTTACACACTTCTATTTCCCCCAGGATGCCTGGCTTCAGTTGATTCAGTTGATTGTCTATTGTGGGAGCTGTTTTCCACTAGTGAGATGCACAATGACAGCCTCTCCTGTTTGGGATAGGAATATATGCTAAAGATTTTTGGTTTGTATCGGCTTTAAGCCCCTACCTTGATAATCTCTTTGCAACAGAATTACCTATATTTTACCAGGAGTCAGAAATGTCTTCATTATAGAGTTTTTGGTTTCTCCATGGCACAAAAAGATCTTTACTGAAGTTATGACCTTGGTGCCTTCTTGTCAGAGAAGAAAGGAGGTAATGGTTTACTCATCTGGAGGTCTGATTCACAAGAGACCTTTCTTCAGATAGGATGTCAAATGTCTTAAAGTTCATTTTGAGTTACTTTGACTTCTGCCTGACCTTATCTAAGTGTCTGGATTGGAGGGGCATTATTCAGGGCTGCCTCCAAGATAAAGCCTACCTTCCATAAAATCGGTCTAAGACATCGCTTGACGCCCTGAGGCTACTGCTCTGTCTGTCCCCACCTGCACGAGGACTCAGGAGGTGCAGTATTACATGCCTGGACATGGCACTCTGGACAAGCTCGTATACACAGGGCATGTAGGCCTGGTTTATGTTTATGAGGGACCATGAAGTGGCTTTTTTGCAAAAGGCCTGAGACTCTCTGTTGGCAGCAGCCTGGGTGAGATGTATGCAGTTGGGTGCTTTTCCATCTAGATAAAGAGCAACAGAAGCTTGTTTCCTCCAGAGATGGGAGAGCACAGAGAGTGCAATTCACATATCAGGGTGTTATAACTCAGGGCAGTACTGAGACTTCTGTCCTCACACTGAAGACCACATACAGAGCTGGACAAGAGCCTCTCCATGGTTTATAACTGAGGATGATGTTAAAAGGTCTCCCATCCTCTGCAGTACATGACTGACGACTGGTCAGATAAGCAGTTTATCTTTGCAGAATCCTGACTGTGTCAGCTAACGGGCTTAGCCATATGAGATTAAACTACTGCAAATGGAAATTTTCATTCTAAAATACATCTTCTTAGACTGGGGATCTCTAACTTTGATTTCTTTGGTGATAGGTAGTTCTGGTCAGTTCTTGGAGGCATCCCCTTGGCTGTATTTCTGATCACCTGAATAGGCGAGGTTAATGTGGGCATTCCTCCAGCTCCTTGCTGGCCCACCAGACTGCAAGGCAAAGAGGCACATGGCCGAAACAATCATTATGCCCTACCTGCAGATGACAACTTTTTTCCAGGATCTACTATGTCTTTCCATGTGGAGTCCCAAAAACTGCCTCTGCCCCAGTCTGTTCCTCATGTACTTATGTCTCCTTTCAAAGCTCTATCATGTGTCTGAGATTGCCTGCTGGAGCTGAAAAGGTGAGAGCTCATTGCATCAGTGCCGTAATGTTGTGCTGGCTGCTGCATCACCTCTGCAGATAGGAAGTGATTGGCATTCCTTCGTTCTCCTACTTTCAGATTCCATATCCACATTCAGAAGTTTTCCTTCCACTGGTTCAGTTATATCTTGTATTAACATCTTGTTTGGGACAACCTTCAGATCTAACGGCTCCTGCAACTGGCCTTTCTGGAAGCTGCCACTGCAGCCAGAAGAATGAGAGAGATTTAGGAGCAGGTGGAAGATCCTCCACTCTGTTTTCTTCTGGAATAATCCCACGTTTTGGGGTGACACTCAGTGCATTTCTGGATTGGTGACTGAATTTCACTTAGATCAGTCTGATAATTGCTAGCTTAGACAGCAAAATATCCAGAAGTGTGACTGCCTTTCACATGCTGAGCTTCAGATAGAATTCATTTTGTGATTTTGTCAGGAGAAGACTATTTAGTGGGATTTTGAAACTGCAGACAGACAGGGCTGAGAGGTGGAAGTGCTGCCATTTTCTGTGCAGAGACTAACGTGGGTAAGTGGCTCAGTGAGGCTTTGTTACAAAACCGCACCACTAACTGTGATTCTCAGGAAAGATGGCTATGCCTCAGTTAGCCTTGCTCGTATCTAGGGATATTCTGACAGCTGTCTGGTTGCATTTGTTCCTACACCTTCTGTGATCTCCTTTATTCTTTCATTAAAGTTTTAGTAAAATCTGGACTGAGTAACATTTGCCTTAATCTGTTTAATTCTTTGCTTCTCCATTTCTTTATAGCCAGCTTGTCATTCTTCAGCTGACCTAGCTGCCTCCAGTTTAGAAGTGCTGCCTACCCTCTATGTGTATTTAATTGTTCCTCTGGAATAGATCCATCATTAATGGTCCCATTCCCCTGCCTTGTGCGTGCTGCGTCTGCCCAGAGCCCTGCTCTGCTCTATCCGGAGGCTTTATACTCTTGCAAGCAGACTCCAAGAGTTAGGTTATTTTAAAAATTCCATCTCTCCAGATTATAATTTAATGTTCTTGTGTTGTCAGCATGAATAATTGGTGATATTTCTCTTTTCCAGTTCTTTTAATGGTTTTTACCATGTATTTTCTCTTGGGAAATAGCTCACCATATTTGTCTGTCCTCTACCTATATCTTTCTCTGGTTAGTCCTGAGGAATAACTTCTGACACAACACAATTGCATTTATCTCTTCCCTTTGTTCTTGCAATTGCTCCTATTAATAATACTTTTTTTTTTTCCCCCTATTAGTGACCTTTTTGTTCTTGGGCTTGTAAGAAAAAAGGTCCTCTTAAACAGAGTAGAATTAAATGGAATATGATTTTGGTTTTTTACAACATATTTCACTTTCATGGTGTATTCATAAATGCCAGACTAGTTCTTTCAAAAGTGTATTGATTTTTGCTGGAATAGCTGGACTAGGGGCTAAAAAAAAAAAAAAAAAAAAAGAGGAAAAGACTATAATATAGAAAACTTCATAAAATCATGTACCTGAAATAAAAACCTGTGTTCATCATTATGTCAAAAATGGAACTGCTGGTTCTTCCTATTTTACAGCAAGTAGTTTTATTTTAAGCTTATAACTTTTGGAAGTTTCATGGCACAATATTGGGATTCTAGGTTCAAGATAGAGAAAATAAAGAATTCCAAAAGAGTCACCTGTCTGATACAGACAACACTCATAAATCGACTCTGGAAATCCCAGAAAGGAAGGAGAAAGAAGAGCATACAAAAAGCTCAGAGGTACAACAAGAAACTTAACATGCACCGTGCTTCAAAGGTGGAGAATTTCACACTCTGCAAATGTGATGCACTTTTTTATTTCTCCAAAAACGGTTTTGCACAAGTTTGTTACGCTGCACCAGAAAATGATTGTGCTACACTGGAAAAATGCTGTTGCACTATTGCTAGCTTTAAGTTGTATGTACATCACTACCGTTACGTTAGAAATACCATGCACAACAAGGCATCTCTGCATGTGAAAGCAGTTTAAAGTCTTGAATATATTATACCATGTAAGAATCAGTATGTAGCTATATTTGCTTAACTGTTAGCACTGAGGGGGTTAATTAAATGGGCTGTGAAGATACCTGTTCTTTGCTGTTTTGGTATGGTACTACCTCCAGTAGAACACCAAATGCAGAAGGATTAACATATCTGTTGTGTAAATACAATTATATTCTTCAAGCATAAATCGCAAATCCTTCTGCAAATCTCTGTTTCCACTGTTACTACAAAAAGTAGTTAATGGAGAGTAAACCTCTGAAAGTTTTCTCCTTATGAGTAAAAGCAAGTAAATTTTAAAAATATTGTCGCATTTTACATTTTAATAATGTGATTTTGGTTTTGGTACTCCATTTTAAATTGTTTCTCTAAATATTACATCTCTTTCCTTTATCGACTTCACTCTGCAAAATCACTGGAGTACCTTTAACAACAAAATGTCAGGGTACAGAGAGCCTCATAGTGTCTCCATTAGTGTAAGTTCCCTCCTAAACATATTTTTCCTAATCATTTCCTTCCTCATTTATACTACTAATTATTGATTTTCTCCTAATATCTCTCCAAAACATCCTCTTTTTTACTAGATACTCTTCTTCTCCAACTTCCATTCTCTTTACGAAATCCAGCTCATCCTCTCACTTTGAGATGATGCACGTTTCTCGTACCCCTCCCCACAAGGATCTTGATCGGCATTGGCACGACTTTGCGGTGTTGCCGTGCCCGTCTCCATCAGTTCCCTTTCCATCACGCTTCCCTGAGCCCGTGCACCAACACCCGCAAAGAGGGTTTCCCACATTGCTCGTTCTTCCGGCTCCCTTTCCTTAAGTCCCCTCCTGAGGGCAGGGTTACCAGTGTCGTTCCCCCAGGGAGTGTCGTCCCCTGCCCTGTCTCCCCCGGACACCTATCTTCAGGTCAGCGTCTTCCTCATTTCTGAACTTTCTTCCAGGGATAAGAAATGCCATAGATTCCCTGTTTGTGCCTTCATTCCCTTCTAGCTATCCTATGAGCCTAATTTAAATGTCCCAATTTAAAATATCTCTTTCTAAGACTACATCTCACTTTCTTTCCACTTCTTATCTCATGTTATTTTCAGTATATATCCTGTTGCTGGCTAGAACAGCAGAACGGTTGTGCAGGGCAGTCTTTGAAGGTCAAGATTCGCTGAACTCTCAATGAGAAGTTTATGAAATCTGAATCATTTTAATTTAGCAAAAAACTGTTTAGAGACAAAGTCATTTTAATTAAATATATCTATAGGGACAGTTGAATATATGGAAGGACTTGTGCCACAAATAAATGAATGAGGAATACTTACTCCTGAAATAAGTAGCAATTGTTTATTCTAAATTTTTATTTATTTCTACTGGCAGCTTGCATTTTTGTGACCTTTACTTCATCAAAAATGTTTACATGGCCTTGATGTATCTTGCAAGTTCCATCTGTTTTGTCCACATTTTCAGAATGAACACATCACCATAATTTTTACAAGTATTTATGTAGGACTAATTAGAATTTTCAGCTGACAAATCAGCATGATTAGACACTACCTGTATGGTGGGGTTTTGGTGTGTTGTCACATTCATGAAAAGAAGGCTGTGAAATGTGTGTTCATTGCAGTTTGAAGTGGATTCTGTTTCCTATGTTTACTCTACATTATTATATTCCTCAGGATGCCTTTGGACATCCTGCCAGTGAGATGAGGATAGGGGAACTTCGTCCTTCCATGCCAGAGACTCCGTTGTACCCACCCAAACTTGTTCTTCTGGGTAAAGAGAAGAAAGGTACTAACTTGACTTACAGCCTTTTAGATTAAAGCATATGTAATGTACACAGATAGACACATTACTTAAAATGTTCTACACTTCACTCTGATTTTAAGACATATTACATACATATTTGTGCACTTTTTTTTATATATATATCCATAGTATCAATTAAAAAATGTATTTTTCTGGAGTTTAGTTTTCAAATACCACCTCCTGAAAACGCTTGCTGTGTTTTGTTTCAGAATCGACAGATGAGTCTGAAGCAGATAAGATCCATTGTCTGAATAACAGCGTTTCCTCAGGCACTTACTCAGACTATTCCCCTTCCCAGGCTTCCTCAGGGTCCTCCAACGCGCATGTTAAAATGGGGTCCTTGCAGACGACGGCTAAAGAAGCAGTGAATAACTCTTTGTGGGGGAACAGGTGTGATCATCTTTCTTAACGCAGCTTCTGGTTGCCTTTCCTCTTATGGTGTCATACGCATTCAAAGCGATCGTATGCTATCCATTAAGGCATTCAATTAAAAAAATACATTTTTACCCCAGTTTTGCAGAGGTGTACATAGCTATTCAAAGCCCAGGCTGTGCGGAGTTGGCCACCCATTCATAGTCTATAAATGTCACTAATTCTACAGCTGGTTTTTCATCTATGTGCTATAACCATGCATTAAAAGCGGCTAGTAATTCAGCTGCAATTATTCTGCTCTGTGTGGTCCTGAGCTGCAGCTGGCTGTAGTTTAGCATAGATAGCAGAGTGTATGTCTCTCGTATTATTGCTGTCCTGAGCCTCACTCTGCCCTGGACCTCCAAGAACAACACAGTTCTGTGGAAGTTGTAATTTGCACTGACCATCAGCAACCTGAAAACACCCTCGTGCCATACCAGGAACACCTGCCCTGTCTGTTCCTGCCCTACATCACGCAATGTAGTTCCATCCTAAATGTAGTTCCATCTACAGGCTCTTCCCCATGAAGAGAGGCTGGAGCCTGCTCACTGCAGAGGCATAAAATCTGGGTGGTGAGAACATGCACAGACTGAATCTGGTATTCTTGTTTAGAAAAAGAATAACGTAAGTGTAAAAAATCTTCCCCTGCACTCATAGAAGATTATTTTTAAAGCAGGAAAATATGTTCAGCTGGATTTATATGACCATGGCATTGAGCCACCCAGGACTTCTGACGGACTTCTTAGTTTCTCTGTGTGCATACTTACAGAATTGGTATTCCAGTGCAAAAAACTGCTGCAGCCATTCATGCCAAACCAGTGGCACAAGGTGCACGTCTTATAGTATGATCCCAAAGCCAGAGCGTAGATGGGAGAATATTAAATTGCTTTATAATTGCGTCTTTCTGATGACTGCTTATGTGCTCTAATAGAGGGCATTTTATCTTGTTTCGTTTTGTTTTGGTTTTGCAGGCTGGCACAGTCATTTCCACAGCCCCTTGAAACAAAGCCATTGCTGAGCCAGCGAGAATCCGCTGCGGCGGGGAACCTGCCCCAGCGCACTGACAGGCGCCCGCTGAGCGACACCTTCGCCGACAGCTGGAACGACAGCTCGCACTACGATAACACGGGGTTCGTTGCGGAGGAGAGCGCGGTGGAGAATCCTAGTGCTAACCCCCTCCTGAGCACGAAATCCAGAAGCACATCTGCGCACGGGCGCAGGCCGTTGATTAGGCAAGACAGGATAGTTGGCATTCCCCTGGAGCTGGAGCAGCCGACGCTCAGAAACACACACGAATCTGAAGTGCCTCCTCCCAATCCTTGGCAAAATTGGACCAGAACCCCTAGTCCTTTTGAAGACAGGACAGCTTTTCCTTCCAAACTGGAAAGCACCCCCACCACCAGCCCTTTGCCTGAGCGGAAAAATCATGTCAAAGAGTCTCCTGAAATGACTAGCACTTTCACTCCAGGAATAGCATGGGAATATCACGATTCAAATGCTAACAGAAGTCTCACAAACGTCTTTTCCCATATCCACTGTCGCCCAGATCCTTCCAAAAGCGTTATTTCAATCAGCAAGAGTACAGAACGGCTTTCTCCGATGATGAGGGATTTAAAAACTAACAAATTTAAGAAGTCGCAAAGTATCGATGAGATAGACATTGGTACATACAAAGTGTATAATATACCCTTAGAAAACTATGCATCTGGTAATGATACTGTAGGAACCCAGGAGAGGGTGGACAAGCTCCTGGGCCCGGAGCACGGCATGCTGAGCATGTCCCGCAGCCAGTCGGTCCCCATGCTGGACGACGAGCTGCTGACCTACGGCAGCGTCAAGGTGCAGCCGCAGCAGAAGTCATCAGTCACGAAGAAAGTCTACCAGTTCGACCAAAGCTTCAACCCGCAGGGAGCAGTGGAGGTCACCGCGGAGAAGAGGCTACCGCCGCCTTTCCAGCTCAACCCCGAGTACATTCCCCAGCAGAGTAAAAACCTGCCCCAGGATCTGGTCAGCCCGAGGGCCTACCGCGGCTACCCCCCCGTGGAGCACATGTTCTCCTTCTCCCAGCCTTCGGTGAACGAGGAGGCGGTCGGTGCCCCCTTTGCGAGCCAGGGGTCTCGGCCGGGGTTCTTGAGGAGGGCGGATTCGTTGGCCAGCTCCACCGAGATGTCCATGTTCAGGAGAGTCAGCGAGCCCCATGAGCTGCCCCCGAGCGATAGGTATGGCCGGCCTCCGTACCGAGGAGCTGTGGAGCGCCAAGGCAGTATCTCGGTCTCTGAGTCTCAGTTCCTCAAGAGGAACGGCAGGTACGAAGACGAGCATCCTTCCTACCAAGAAGTGAAAGCCCAGACTGGAAGCTTTCCAGTTAAAAACCTTACACAAAGGAGGCCGTTGTCTGCAAGAAGCTACAGTACAGAGAGTTATGGCACATCCCAAACCAGGCCAGTTTCAGCGAGGCCTACAATGGCAGCTCTGCTGGAAAAGATACCATCAGACTATAACTTGGGTAACTATGGCGACAAGCCTTCCGATAACAGTGATATAAAGACAAGGCCTACCCCTGTGAAGGGAAATGAGAGCTGTGCTAAAATGCCCGCTGACTGGAGACAACAGCTACTTAGACATATAGAAGCTAGAAGGTTAGACAGGGTATGTTTGGCATTTCTCTGCAATTAATGCCTTTAGTTGTGTGTTTCGGTATTTCAAACTATTTGCACGTACAGTGGTAACCACCAGAATTCCCAGTAATGAAATTCTTGCATTGGTGTCAGAGGAACCGGCCCGCAAAGGGGTCTGGGGGTGCTCAAAAGCAGCTGGAGTGAGGGGTAAAGGAGTGATAAAGAGTCTCTGCACGAGTAACGCGCCACCGTGCACGTTACTAATGTAGTAACTGCTGCAGCACTGTCTGAAATAATAAAACACACAGAAATCTCTCCTTATCGACAGATGTGAATGTGCTGCTGAAGTCCACCACTTCAGTAGTGATTTGAGAGCTTTAAAAGATGCTGGATACATCTTTGCAGTAAAAGGCAATAAAGAAAAACATCACAGATAAAAAGTGAAATAATGTCTTTTAGCTTTCATATCACTGTTAGTGGAGGGGTTCTAAAGGTATCTCTTAACTCCAAAAAATACTGCCGGATATACACTGCCACTGTTTTTAACAAGGAATATCATTATTACTCCTTTTAGCAGTAGGAAGTTATGCTTATTTACCTTCTATACAAACAGTACAAGTACTATAGTGCATGATTTTGGTAATGATCTTGACTATTTAGACCTACTTCATGAATCAAATTTACTTCATAATCTGAAGTGATTGTGAAAAATTGCTGTCATCAAATGCATAAGTTAGTTTCCAAATGTGTCCGTGTACCTATTTTATGCTAGATACTCATGAATTTGGTGTTAATGTACTCATTACCTTCCAGTTGCACGGATGTGATGCATATTAAAATATCATTAAGGATCAAATGGGTAAACTTTAAAAACTGGTTTGAAGGCTGAAGCTTTTTCCTTACTTCAGCTATTTTCCTTGTGTTGTGTAAAACTGGATAGAAAATACATAATACCCAGGCGAAATAGCGCACCCCAAGCAGAGGCGTTTCTGGTGGAGGTAAACACTTCCCAGATGTTGTTTGTTTCAGAAATATCTTTACGCGTAGTTTACAGTGTGTATCTGCTTAAGAAATACTTTATCTCATGGAAAGCTGACACTGGTGATTTTATTTAGTTAAATTGAGTTCGTAGTAATCGCTGCAGGTGCCAGCGAGCTCGTTCCTAGTTGTTTGCAACATAGGATAAGCAAAGCTCTAAGAAGCTGGGCTGTGTGGTGGCGGTTTTGCCGATGAGATCGCCTGGGCACTGCCACGCGGCAGCTGCTCCAGCAGAAGACGCTGCCCATCTGCCCGCGGCCGGCGAGATGCGGGTCTGTGCCGGACCCGTGTGCCCGCTGTGCCCAGCCCAAGCTGGTCCCTCGTGGGCAGCTGCCAGCCGGCGAGCAGTTGCAAAGCTCATAAGATGGTGCAGAGCCTTCCTGAGTAGGGTTTTTTCTTCTGCCTTTGATGCTAGATAGATGTTTTCTGGCCCATCCGTGGTTGCGCAGACATACCAAAATTTGGCCGTGTTTGCAAAGTAAAGACTCGTACCATGTTATATACCGCAGTTTTCAAACAACAGATAACGACATATTTCATCCGCTGTCAGCGTTGAAGTCTTTTATGGTATCCATTTTATGTATAACTAGCAATGTATTTGCTTCCGTGTGACCCAGTGCATGCATCAAGAAGCTCTTTATTTCTTGGTACTGTTTGTTTGCTTAAACTAAAACTTTGTGAAATTAACCATATATGTGTGATACTTAATTCAATGAGCATGTGTGTTCATATCCTGTACGTGGTTGTTTCCTTACTCAGACCGCTGCTTACAAACACAACACAGTTAGCCTTGGCATGCTGCACTCTGGAGGGTTTTCAGCAATGCATGCCGGCAGAAGCATGACTTTAAACTTGCAGACTAAATCTAAATTTGAAAACCAAATGCTTCAAGAGCTACCTCTACCGCAAGTAAGTATGGGATAGCCAGCATATACCAGCATTACAAAATAAATTAATAATACTCCTTGCTTTTTCCTGGTTTAGCTTTTGCCTATTACTCATGCTTATACTATACACAATCCAAAAAGCAAAGATAATGGTAATACAGTTTTCCTACTCAATAATCTTGCTTTCTGGATTAAGTAGCTCACATGGCTGTCATTACTGCTTTCTGCTCTCCTGTTAGACTGATGCGATCATTTTCTCAATGACTTAATCTGTGCACAGAAATGGAGAACGTGTTTTGTTTTGTGACTGTTTGATCTTAGAAAAATTAATGTAGAAATGTTTAATATGCATTTAAATAGGCTCCAAGAGACAGGGATTTTAATATTTGAACATAAATTGGGTATGCTCTAATAGTTGATGAGTTTTGAGTACCACACCTAACCTAATTTTAAACTTTAGTTGAGTAATGCCTATAGAAAGAAAATAGTTTTCTCATTTTTTTACTGTTTATTTTACAGCTATTAAGGTATATTGTTGATAAGTACATACACACAAAATATTATACAAGCAAATGTTTGATGGGAAAAGCCAGAGAGGGACATTGCTGATGTGTTGTCAGAGTATCGGAGAGGAGATGCTGAGACCTTGCTCTGCGTCAGGCGTGCCCGCGCCGCAGTCCCGGCAGCAGCCGGCGACAGGCTCTTGCACGCAGTCGCACTGTTGGCGTTGTGCGTAATGGCATCGTTAAGTGTCTTACTGCATCAGCATCAGTAGCTGTTGGTACAAATTAGCAACATCTCTGTGAGTAATTAAAGGGTAACAGAGCACAGATTCAGGCGCTGAAATGTGATCATCTGTGCTGTTAATTGCTGGACTGGCCTCAGGCGTGGTTGGTTTGGCCCAGGCCAGCTGGCACCCTCCCAGGCAATCCCTGGCCAGGGCTCCAGAGTCAGCGCTGGCCAGGAATTCCCAAAGGAGGGTTCCAATGCCTGATTTAGGTGTTTAGATCCAAGCCTATTTAGAAGAATAAGATAATTTAACGGCAGCAGCATGACCAGATTGTGCTGGTTGGCCGGAGGACAGGCTTTAGCACAGCTTAGCTTACAGATACAGGCATAGGCACTGTACACTGGATTTCCAAGCAAAGCTGTGATGGGTTAACAGCACACGCACACAGACAGACAGACAGACATCATTCTCAGGTTTCTCCTGCTGTAACTTACTTTCCATACACTGTTAACTTCATTTACACCTCCCATTCAGCTGTCCCTGGATTTAAACAAGTCCTAATGTTAGTGTGTGCTTCTCTGTTGTTCAGTTGATGACATCTAGGTCGAATCTTAACCGTAGATGTGTGTGTGTGTTTGGACGTAGACAGCTTTCCCGTCTTGGTCATACTGTTTTTTTCTTTCAAAGAATTTGTTTGTCTACTTGGTAATTCTTGTCACAAGTCCTTAAAAGAAGTCCATTTGACATCAACTCCAAATAATGGTACTATTTTTCTACACACGTTTAGGAATAAGGTATTATATATCGCTTTAAGAATTTTAGGCTGTAGATGAATATGGATACTAATATATGGATGTCTGAGGAAATTCATGAAACTGTTTAGAGTGACACGTTTTGGGGTGTGGTCTTATGTGAATTATTCTGCTTATTATTTCACCAGCATTTCATTGCTACATACCCATATAAAATGTGATGCTGAACTGCATGAAGGGGGTGGGTGTATTCTCTTACTGTACTGTTTGGAAAGCAGTGAAAAATTATTGTTGAACAAATAATATGAATGTTTAGTATTGTTTAATTTTATTCCTTCACATGTTCTAAAGAATTTGCATTTCTTAATGAATCCAGGCCACAGCAGCTTAATATTTACCTCTTCTTCTTCCTCTTTCTTGGTGGCCTAGATTCAAGAGAGTAATGAGTGAGGTCTAACTGTCCAGTGGAAGAACAGGAAATCACGTGTAGCAATTACTTATTTTGAGAAAGTTTATTACATCGATTCTATGCCATGTATAATATGTTTGAACTGCTGCTTTTCATTTTTTACCTAGACTTATAGATACGTAGCTTGTTTGCAGTCTGTCCGAGCTCTGTAAATGAATAATATTGCAAGTAGACAAATTCATTTTACTGCGGAAAATGAAAGAAAAATCTGGTATCACATAATTTTCCTGTTTATTGACAAAGCAGAAAGCACCCTCTATATTTTTTTTTTTTCCATTTTGAGTGTGAACTCACCTCTGCAGATTAGTCAGTCGCTTATAAAACCGGCACAGCATTGTCTGCAGTGACAAAGGAAACACTTTTGAGAAGAATGCTTTCAGTTTTTGGCATCCATCTCACAGTTCTTTTAAAAGTTTACGGTTTGGTGCACTTCATTCTCAGAAGTGTACAGTACCACCTCCCTGTAGGAATAATCAGCATATTCACATGTATCACTTAGGAGGAAAAACAGAAGTTCCCTTAGGAAGCTGCCTCACTAATCCCCCCGTCTCTGCGTGGTGAGGGCAATAGCATGTTTTATAAATTCACGTCACCGGGAGGTGAGCAGATTTCCAGCACAGCCTTGGGTGCCTCTGCCTGTGGGTGACTCTGGGAGGGATGCCTCCTGTCACGACGACGGTGGCCTTGCTTTTTCATTGTTTTTTACTACTACTCAGAGCAGAAATTTTTGCCATTGTACTTTTTCATTTAGAAGTTGTTTGCTGCCCTGGTCTCAGATGATGTGCGGCAAACAGGGACGTGCAGCAAACGGGGCAGAATGGCCGATGCGTGAGTTTACGTAGGCACAAAGAGCCCCACCTGGGCCCCACTGGGACCCGGGTTCTGGTCTGTGGACAAACGGGGCTCCGCGTGTCCTGGGCTGGGAAGCCTCAGGCAGGGGCTAACCCCTGGCAGCGTGTTCAGGCAGGCTGCTCACAGCCCTGGACGCCTGTCCGGGCACAAAGGTTTAGCTGAATGTGAGGGGCTTCGAGCCGTATCATCAGGTTTCATGCATGGCCATAGGCCAGCGTGCAGCTCTGGGCCCAAATTCGCCAGCGTTGGAGGGTGTTGTGCTATCTGAGAGCAGCAGCACGGCTGCATCCGGCACTGGGGCCAGGGTCTGTTGAGCTGTGAGGGATAACCTATGGAAAAAGTGCTGAGGTTCCTCTCATTTTTCCATTTTTAATGTGTGTAAAGAAAGCTCTACAGGGAGGTCTTGTAGTCTCAGCATGGGAAATGTTTTTCTAGTGGTTTTTAATATAAGGAAAATCACATCTTTCCTCATTTTTCTGGAAGACTTCTTGAATGATGAATTATAATGAAAGTTTTCTTTGATTTGAAATGATTAGGGTTGAATTTTTTTACTTAACCTCCGAGGAGTGTGATTTAAATCACAATTTACTTCTATTTACTTCTAAAGGATTTTTAAGCTTGCATAAAAAACATTCTTAATTGACCAGTTACCAGCTTTAATATTTCAAAGCAACGGTTTCATTTGTTCTTCAGTCATCTAAACAAGTGGTTTATGATTTTTTTTATAACCTAAGCTAACGAAAAAATTGTTTTAATGACAGAGGGGAAGAATAAACTTTTTTTTTTCTTTGCAGATTACCATTAATCAGAACTGAATAAGCAGTTAACTGAATAAGCACTACATAATGCTAAGTGCTGTCAGTGGTAGTACAATGTTGTCATTTTGGAAAGTCTGACACAAAAAGCCATACCCCCGTTAGCAAACTTGTCAGCTATGGTAAAAAAATACAGAGACAGATAACAGAAAATCAGGATGGGACAGAAAAAGTACACATGTCCTCGAAAGTACTGAAAACGGGAGTAAAATAAACGGGGAAAAAGGTAGCAAAGAAACATGTATAAAAGGAGAGAAAAGTGGAAAACAATAACAAAAGTATCAGGCTCATTTAAGAAACTTTAAATGTGTTATGTCCATTCATATTCAGGAAAGCATTTAATTACAGGTTAATACTGTACATATGATATCCTGTTAACTTAGAACAAAACCAGCCATAGCCTAGCGAGAGGTCTGTGAGAAGCACATCACACACAGACACACAGAGCATAGCGCGAGGTAAGAGTAGTCACAAGTTCAATATTGCCATTAAGGAATATTTTCTTCAGAAAATATAAGCATATAATTTGTGTTGGTGGCAGATACTTAATAAAAAAGTTTTTGTTGCTTGGATGACCGGTAAGAAAGTTCTAACCCAAATGATTAATGGCAGACTGCATGTTTAAATATGGAACTTTGCCAAAATTTGTTTCTCTGAAAATAATGAGTTATGTTAAATTAATTTTTGCTTTTCTCTCATCATTCATTATTCTCATTATTTCTCTTGTATATCTTTCAATATCTCCTGCTTGCAGAGAGTCCCACAGCAATATGATTACACGTTAACGCAATATTGTAAAAATTTAAGAGGATTTCCATTTTAGCAATAGTGTGTTGCAGTTTAACTGGGATGACTACTGAAATAAATAAGAAGAGAGAATGTTCTCTCATGGTGTGTCCAGTGACTAAAGGCTGCCCTACCATTTCTGCAACAGACCCCGTCGCAGCAGAGCAGCATCCTGGACAACGGGCAGGAGGAGGTGTCTGTGAGCAGCCAGTGGAACCCCTACCAGCTGGGGCGGCGGGACGTGCCGCCGGACAGCGTCACGAAGAAGGTAAGCAGCACGAGCAAAGCTGCTGGCATAGCTATGGTTGTCTTCTTTTCCCAGTGAATCCCTGGAAGGAGGAGAAGAGCTTAATGAGGACAGGTTTGTTTCAAAGTTTAAAGCAATAATAATTATGAATTAAGGATGGTGTTTTCATGCCTGCTACACTTTTTTGTGTTTATTTAGGCAGATGCTAGTAGTTACATCTGTAGTGTGTGAAATGAGCACAGTGGGCTTGGCAGGTGTATTCCTGCATGTATCAGACAGCTGTCGGTTCCCTCTTGTCCTGAAAAGTCTTCATTCAAATGTTTCATTTCAAATACTTTCTTCAATTCACGACAAAAAATAAACGTGTTGAGGTGGAGGCCAGGCCAGTGTCTGGACAGTCACAGACATTTTTGCGGAGACATCGTAGGCACACATCATTTGCTGATAAACTCACTAGAAAGCGGTCTAATTTCTAGTACCTTGTGGCAGTAGATATTAAATTCCAGTGCCTGGATCTGGCCTGTTTCTATGAAAACACTGGCTGCTCTCTCCCAGCCCCAACTTGGCTCTGTTCATTGATAGAGAAACTGCCATTTTTAGATGCTTTAGTCATAAAGCTGGAGGATAGGGGATCTGGACAACTAAACTGTGTTTGCAGTCAGCTTTAGAAGGTGGAGCTGCACACGTAAGCAGTGGTAATTACATTGATTGTTATCTAGATGGAGATCGGTCCTGCTCGTTCCTGAAGTGAAGTCTTATGAGTGAATAAACCTGGTGTGAAAGTCGTAATGTGCACACTAATAACTTCTGCAGCGTGATTAACTGTCAGCACTGATGAGGCAAATATCTCCCTACTGGCTTCACAGCTTTTTATCCAAGACAGTTTCAGGAGCAGTAGCCCTTGCCTTCAGACAAAAGTAGCGACGAGATACACATGTACAAGAGAATTGCTTGAAGATGCGAGTACCTAGAGCAGAGGCTCCTTCCCAGGCACAGGAGGGTGAGGAGGAGGGCACCCTGGCATTGTTTGATGGAGTTGGCTCTGACAGCCAAGTTATTTGAAGGGTTTCTTTATCCTCTGATACGCAAGAAACTGGGATAAGAAATTTAAGAGGAGACACTGCTTATCTCCACTGGCATATTGGGATAAAACCTGCGTTCATCCATTCACACAATCTAACACCATCTATGTCTTGCATTTGTGCATCATCCGTGTTACTATAATAAGAAACTGCCGATTCTGTTTCATTCTGAATATTTCAGTATCTCGCTGCTCAGATGTGGTAAGTACAAACATTGCATAACTGTACAGAAATCTGCTTAACTCAGTGGAGCAATCCATTGTTACATCCATTGTTAGCTACTTTAATTATACTGTAAATATTGGACACTGAGCTGAAAATAATTAACTTTTGTCATGGATGTTAAATAAAGTAAAGAATACAAATGAAATTGGGGAAGCAGTCTGCATAATAGAGATTTTTTTCTGCAGAGTAAATAATTCCCATTTCCAAGAAAGGCAACTTATCCGCCTCCAGCAAGAGCCACAGTGTGAATACACAAGAAGTAGTGATATGATCTCTTCAAAGTCTATTAACAGGAGTGAGAAAATGAATTCTGAAAATTGTTTACTCACCATCCTCAGGAGGTGGTTTGCAGTGTGCTGTTATGACAATGCTAATCTCTTCTTCGTTGAAAGTGACCTCAAGTATCTTGGTTTCCCAGCATCTGGGGATTAAAATACAGCAATTATTTGAAGTCAGACTCAGGAAATCTTCTATAGAATTAAACGTAACAAACAATTAAATGATGTAAATATAAACTGTAGTATATCTTTTGTTTGTGCACTAACATAATAGTCCTAGTGTGAATGGGCTCCTGCAGAGCAGAGTCACTACAGGTAGAGCTATACTTGGGAAATCACTGGAAGAAGAGTTTGGACTTGTTCTTCCCAGGGGAAGAGCGTGTACTACAGACAGACGGACTGTGTACTCAGGCCAATGTAGTACCTATATAGACACAGTAATACGTGTTCCTAAATTATCCATACACAGAGGGCTGCAATACGTGTAGGGGTGGCTATTTGTGTATGTTAGGTAGGGTGGGAATAGTACAATCACTACATAATTACGTGGTGTGTGAGTGGTTGTTTCTGTCCTTTTTGCTGTTCAGAATACAGAAAAAATGCTAATTTTATTTTAAGTATGATCACTTATATGATCATTCCATAATTTATGGGCTATTTCTCTTATGGAAAAGTTGGATATTTTAATCTTCAAATTGAATAATCCATTGATTTATTAAAAGACTACAATATTTATGCTTCCGGGAAGATGACTTTTTCTGTCAATGTCAACAAGTCAGCTACGTGCCTGATTACATCAGTTGTATTCCGAGTTAGCTGTTCCTCCATAAAAAGGGAAGGGGTAGAAGTGTGGCAGGGCATCACCAAAAGGGAACCTGGAAATCACTCCTTATGAAAAAGAGAGGTTGAAGAGTGAGAATGAAGATGGAAAAAGAACAGACCTCAGGCCGGCCGGCCTGGGTGCAGTGTAACGACCCTCCAAGACGATGAGCTACGCAGGTCTGGGGATACGTAGGACTCTGTTAGTCAGCCTCTTCTGCTGCAGGATCGCAGCAGCCCACATGAAGGCTGAAGCCATGCAAACTCTTGGAGATCCCTGCATGGGCTGTAACGGTCTCGGTGGATGTGGAAGGAGTATAAGCTATATGGAACTGGAGCAGGGCAGCTGCCTCAAAACTGGGACGTACAAAAGTGTCTGAGTCACCATCTCTCTCCCTTTCTGACTTGGGAGTGTTTCTGTTAGCCACAACTGAGAGGCTGGAGGCTCTTTCTCTTTCATTTCCAGCATCTGCTGTTCAATCCAGAGGGCTTTTAACCTGATAAAGAAGATTTGAGGTTTTTCTATGAAGAAGCACCATTTTTTTGTATTTGAAATAGACATCTTCCTCTGAGGCAGCCAGCGCACCTGCTGTGGACTGCTGTGGTGGATATGGGGCGAATAGCAGAATTTATGAGATTCTGCTTTTTTTGGATCCTCTCGTGATGAGCATCTGACACAACATGAAGTACAGAACTGTGCTGCACACAGTCACCTGCTCACCTTGCATCTCCGCGGTGCAGGGCGACACGCATTCAGCCATCCACTGCAAGCACGGCCTGTTGCTGCTGGGGAGTTAATGAGTAGCTAAAAAGTCTGTCTTGAGCATTTTTCTTCCCTTCTGGTCTTGGTTCAGTTGAAGAGCTCTCTGACCTGTAAAGTGGGATGTTCGCAGTGCAGAGTGGCTTCACCAGGCTATTCTTGACAGTTTGACAGTGTCTGTTAAGCACTTTCATGTACACAGGTGAGCTGTATTTTAAGACTAGTTTGGGGATTGAAGATTTGGGCACAAGGAGCAAGAGCTTTCTCTGTCATTACTCACTTTGAGACTATCCCTCTTATACTAAAACGAAGAATTGTCAGAAATATATCCTACCTGGTCCCTTTCTTCAAATGCAGTCAGCGAAAAAATAAGACAGAGCAGATCAGTTTTGCTCGCAGTCACTGCGTGTCTTGCTGGGATTCTGTGTTCAGTGACATGAGTAGCTCCAACTGCATCTGTATAAATGATGTGTTGCGCAGACAAATCTTGGAAATCCATTAAGATGTATTTTTTCTACGGCAACAAGCAATTAATTCTAATGCCCTGGCTGCTATAACTTCTGAGGTCAGGTGATTGGCCAATGGATAAGAAATGTTTTGATCTTTTGCTGTATTAAATTTAATCGTGTCTAAAATACAGTCTCACAATTGGTGACTTTTCCACCAGGATCATAAAGGTTCAGTAGTACTGAGGATTAGACCTTCATGACGAGACGTGATTGTGTCGTTGGCTGCTGAAAACTTCATGTGAAATGTCGTTTAAGTAGGTCTGTTTTGTCAATAGAGACTTGCAGATATTGTGACACGCAGTCGTAATGCTCTTTCACACTGAGGCTGTTCAAATAATCGCACAGGTTGATGGGTGCATATAATCTGAAAACTCTCAGTAGCAACGGTGTGAGATTTCGTGGAGGTAATAATATTTGATCGTACAACGGATCATGATTTTTGCTTGTTCCCTTACTGCTAAGTTGCATGCGATTGTTTATAAGCAACATCATCTGAATCCTGTAAATATGAAAAGTATAAAATTGTCTCGACTGAATTTATTTTGCAAAGATTTGCCTCAAATGTTTACGTAATTCATGTGCCTAAATAGAGACTGTGTATTGAAGAGTAAGCAAGTATGCAACTTTACCATGTCAAGAACAGAATACAGAAAGCAAACCTCACCTGCAAACGTGAAAGGCAATGGGGATGGAGGGGATAGAAGAGTGATAGCAGTCATCCTTTGTTTTCTGAAAATATCAAAAGGCCAAGTCAATGTAAATGCAGTATTTCACTTATGTTTACAAAATATTAGAGCTTCAAATCAGTAGATATTATAATAGAAATTTGGTAATTTGATTAGTTGCATTTTGTAAAATCCACATTTGTTCCTAGGACAAGGCATAGGATTTAATTGATTACGCTTTCCATACACAGTGCACAATACTGGCCAATATCTGTATTTGGGTTATAAATCTTATTCCAAACGATCCTCAGGAAAAAAACCCATTCCAGTATCTTCAGAGTGTGCTGTAACGAATAATCCACCCTACTTCAATTTATTGAATTTTTCAGTTCACAGAACATTCGGAGCAGAAGCATGTATCATGACATGAGGAAAAAAACATTTTCTGTTTAAAAAACATGCTGTATACGGCTAATTTCCCTTAAACCTCCTAGGGTCACTGAATGCAATGGGCATATCCTTGCTGCTTTTAATCACGGTTGTTTCCAACTGTGGTCAAAAGGCAAACCTCTGATATGATTTTAAGAGGTTTGCTTTGACTTGACTCTGTAAGTTGTAATAATTGCTTCTTTTCAGCTTCCTGAATTTCTGGCCTAACGGGTTACGTTACCCACAGGCAGGTAGCCATATCCAGACTTTAATGGGATCACAAAGCCTACAGCATCGGAGCCGCGAGCAGCAGTATGAAGGAAACATGAACAAAGTCACCATTCAGCAGTTTCAGCCACCACTGCCTATTCAGATTCCCTCTTCGCAGAGCTCTCGAGCACCTCAGACAGGGCGATGTTTAATCCAAACCAAGGGTCAGAGAAGTACGGATGCGTATCAGGAGCAGGTGAGAAAGTGTGTCTATAAAATAACACTTGGACAAAAACTTTCTGGTTTTTTCTGCCTTGTATACAGGAGGAAAAGGGAGCAGCTGCCCAGACAGCACGGGGGAGCATGGCTGAGCTGGCGGCAGGCGAGCAGGGCTGTCCCCTTCCCCAGCACCAGGGACTGATGCCAATTTTTTTCTTGGATTGACCAAGCAACACAATTTGGCATCGAAGTTCCTGAACAGAGCTGACATCACTGGGTCATACTGAATTAATTTGTAGTTTCTGCCAATTCCCCAGTAACCTAGCTCAGAGCTAACGGTGCAGCATATTTGGCAAGACACTGATCTTCTCGAATTTGTATCGGCTGCTCCAGTTTAGCCCAAGAAAGGGCAGCTGTAGCTCCAGTACCCCCTAGTCTAACAAAACGGGTGCTGATGAGTTTCTTTGTTAAGTGGTCCTATCCCCATTGTATTTGGCCTTAATGATTGCAATAACTGAGGCACCTGACTTGCAGAATAAGGTTCAGAATCTTTAGTAAACCTTTCTCCTGTGTTAAGATTTGGACGACCCACGCAAGTATTAACTGCCTGTATTAACTCCCTGAGTACAGCATTGAGATTCAGAAGCAATTGCTTGTGTGGCTCGAGTACGTGCTCAGACTGGCTCAGTGAGTAGTCATTAAGCTACACTGAAGTCATTTTTATTTTATAATCAATTACCCAATGCCATTTAGAATCGTCCTGACTAAAAGATAAGACTCAGCACCATTTCCTGGAGTAAGGTGCTTGTAAAAGTAGTTGGTGCTCAGTGCAGGCTGGCGGGGCTGTGGCCCTGATACTGGCAGTGCTCTGGAGATCTCTGAGCTTCAGAGTACTTACTCCTTGGGTTTGTCCCACGCGTAGCCCCCAGGGATGCTTCTGGAAAAACAAAACTGCTCAAGATAAAGCCTCACTGACAGATGTTTAAGTGAAAAAAATTTGGCCAATGTGAACTGCTCTTTCACAAGTCTAAAGGTTTTGTTTTTCTCCTTGAAAATAAAATTTTAAAATATATGCAAAAATACATGCAGCACTGTGAATATTGTGGTATCATTGCAGCATGCTAAAATCATGAAAATACTTGCAGTTTATAACGATATTCTACTGAACTGACTTTTACTGTACTGTGCAATGCAGCTTTTGAGAGCGTCAACTCATCTCATTAATGGTGAAATGGGGTATATGAGAAGAAGATGCCATTATTTAGGTAGGCTTTAGTGTTGGCATTGACTTATCTTGCCATATCTTTTTAACCTAGTTTTGTGTGAGAATAGAGAAGAATCCTGGCCTTGGTTTTAGTATCAGTGGTGGAATAAGCGGACAAGGAAATCCATTCAAACCTTCTGATAAGGTAAGTTATAAATTTCTCTCTAAACGGTCCTTGTTTTAGTGTGCCATATAGTGGAGACATAGATAACATGAGTGAAATTTTTGTGCACTTCTGTTGTGATAATTGAAAGAATTTTTCCCATACTTGCCTTTTTTTTGTTAGGGGAGGGTTGTTCATTTTTTTTTTTCCTGGTTAATGAAGATGAGAGAATCAAAACAGAAATCACGTGGATGTCTGCCTTATATTCCATATATAAGATAATTTTTGAGACTGTTTTCTGGAGAATCATCTCTCTCACTTTTTTTTTAGAGTCAATATAGGCCCTGGTTAAACTTCCACTAAAGTCATTAGAGGGAATACTAAACCAGTAGTAGCATCACTAGGTAGCTGAAATGCCAGGGTTTATAGCAGCTGTATCAAATAAAATCAGCCTGGCCTGCAAACTGGTCTGGAGATCAGCGGTGCCTTACAAACACCATGGCAAGCAGTCTTCTGTGCTGTAATGCTAATTAAAAATTGCACCAGTATGATACATGATGGTCAGGGAGACTCGGTATTCGTTCTGGGAATTACTTAAGAGGTTGATAAATCTCTTTACAGTAAAAGGAAGCCTAGTAAAAATACAACATCTGGTGATTATCAGCTACACAGGGCTTTAGGATTAGGAAACGGACTCTTAGACGTGTGAATTATCTGTTCTGTGCGCTAAAACTGATGGGAGCTTGTTAAAAAACAAGTACTATGGGTACCTGTCCATTTAATGTATTCTTAACATTTATATTCTTTGATAATGCTGGCTTCAGTTCTAAGAGGCAGTCATAACTTCGTAAATATTGAGAATGTTTGGCAAATGATGAAATTAAAACTATCTTTTAATCTCTTCTCAAAAATTTGAGATCTGCATGCAAATTAAAAAAATAATTTCCCCACCACTCTGAATTACAACAGAAAGCTAATTGGAAATGTAAAATACACTTGGAAATATCAGTCTAACACAATCTGAATTCCTTTCAATTTTCTCATTGATAATCCCTGGTTTGAACTTCAAGAATAGTTCCATTTAATGTACATAACCATCAGGCATTTTAACAACTATTCCGTAAAGCATACTAATTTGTGGTGTCCTTCTTTGAGACTGCACACTGGAATTACACTTTATAACATTGTGGTCTTTTTTTCCACAGTTTAATGTATGATGTTAGAATTAAGCTATACTTCCACTGTCTAACACTTGCCTGAAATTATTAAAGAAGAGTCCATGTCCCACTATGAATGTGTCTACACCAGTAGTAGATGCCGTGCGATAACAGCTGTAGATAGACTTAATTTTACCAGTAACAGAAATGCAAAATTGTGTACTAAGGGAGTGATAGAGCGGGGATTAGTAGTTCAAAGTGTTTTTGTCTGAAACATTGCTCCCCACACCATTAAATCAGATTTATCATGTTTTAAGTATCACAGAAGCGATAAGAGGGTGGTATTGTCTCTCATCATACATGCCAGTCGTGATGGTTTTAAGTCTCGCATATGATACCATTCTGTCTGTAAGATGAAATCAGTGGGGATGGCAGTGAGCGCTCTTCTGCATAGCGATACCCCCTGCCCTGGGGCGCTGAGGGTGCTGTGTGAGAGGACAGGACAGGACAAGCAGCAGGAAGCCCAGAAGCAATCGGTCATTTTGAACGGCCCACTTGTGCCACAAGTTAATGGCACACGGATGAAATGCCGGCAGCCCATCGCTCTGCTCCCAAGGAGCTCAGGTTTTTATAAGGTTAACAGAAATACTGGGCAGTGCCTTGCTCCAGAAGGCTATAAAATCCCTCAAGGACGCACACAGTTTGCATGATGGTACCAAGCAGGGAATTGCCCTGGTGTCGCTGGGAGCAATGTAAACGGCTAAAGTTTAGCCTATGCTCAGTTTGAGAGTCTGCTTAAAGATACTCCCCCTTGGCAGCAGGGTGAGCACAGCAGAGACAGTGGGACTGAGGGTACAGAAGTACAGGACTGCATGAGCTGTATGGGTAATATTTCAAATGTGTTCATCACCTAGGAACTCAATCGTTGATTTTGGGTTTTATTGATGGATTTTACTGAAATTCTGAAAACGAATCTAAAAATACCCTTTATTACTTAATAAATTTTCCCCTTTCAAAGACACTGGATTAAGTGACAGGCCGACAGACCATTGTACTAAATATCTCAAGGGCTGAATATCAAGACTGCTTTTTAGAAATTTTTTTAAACTTTTTTTTTTTTCCCTAGAGGAAGTAGAAAAATATTACTGTATAGATTATGGTATGCATTATTCTAATAAATTAATGCTTGCTCCATTTTAATTATCTTCCTGACAACCCTGTTACTCTTGCCCCATTCAAAAAGGACATTATTTTGTAACATGGAATCTTAGTTTCTAATGACCCATAATTATATTTTCTCAGGCAATAACTCGCTAAGTTCATGGAGAGCTGCTACAAACCTGTACTACTGTTTGATTACAAACAGATTAAAAAAAGAGTTTAGTATTAGACCATTGCCAGAGTATATAAAGCCCCCAGACACCAGTTAGGGAGACACCTGTATTTTGGGAACTAGTTCTTGGTGATAGCATCCTAACCTCTGTTACTTCTGACTTATAGGGTATCTTTGTTACTAGGGTTCAGCCTGACGGACCAGCATCCAGCCTGCTCCAGCCTGGCGATAAGATCCTCCAGGTATGGATGGATTTAACTGCTTTGTAACTGAACTGAGCCTTTGCATCTTAGAAGTACAATGATACTGTTTTCAGTACAAGTTGACCGCTGGTTTTATTACGGTACTTTAATACTGATTTAGAACAGAGTGTTACTCGCAGTACTTATGAAAGCTGGTCTCAGAAGGAAGGAATAAAGCTGTTTGAAAACAAACCGGGGATGTGGAAAAGAGTCTCTGGGGTGTGCTGACAACTGCCCTGCCACTAGCGGGGAGCTGAATTAAACCCGGGGAGCGCACTGAGAGCAGAGGGACCGTGGCACAGCAGGGAGCCGGGCTGTCCTTCATTTTGCCTGGCAGGTTCTGCTCCCCAGGGATGCTGAACGAGGCACACGGATGCCAGCACCAGCCTTCTGGGAGGGAATGGCACTGCAGGGAAGGGTTAATGCTTACAACCTGTCACCGGAATGATCCAGGTGACACAATTTGAAGTCTAAAATAAAAAAAATCCTTACATCATAGCCAGCTTTTCCACACGAGCAGCGCAAGAAGGTGCAGGGAGAAAGGAGCTTTACGAGCAGTTTCACAAGCATAAGTATATGACAAAGCAAGATGTTTATAATTTTCACCTTTGCAGCCGATGTGACACTGGTGTAAGGAGCTATATAGTCACATTTTTCGATGGAACTGTACCTGGCAATATTTCTACCTCTGATTCGCTGCTTCAGCATTTTTGAATGCGCTCGCATGAAGAACAGCCACTGCTGGATCCACTACTGAATCATGGAAGCATCTGCATAATTTACAAGGAAAACTCAGCTTTTGATTTTCTTTTTCGTTTCTGTAACAAATATTTTCTGTATTCCAGTGAACTTTTTAAATAGGAAGACAGGCTATTCCTGAACATACCTTTCAAAATGTCCTCATTCACAGAAAATAACGGCTGTCCATGTAGAAAAGGGTTTTCTACCATGTCCTGCAAGGTTGTTTCTTTTTTTTGTTAAGCCTGGAAAATGTGTTACCACTGGCAGCAAATAGTATTACTTTTGAAAAAAGGCAAAGGGTCATTATAGTTGTCTGAAAGGCTTGTGACAGTTTTTAAAGCCATTCACAGTGATCAAGGGTAAGAGATTAACTGTGTTCTAATCGGTTACATGAAGGAAGTCAGCAAACCAAGGATGTTTCAAACCTCTTCCGTAGCCTCTCTCCTCCTGCCTCCCTCTCCGCTCCCCCTGCCCCTCCTGCCCAGCACGGGCACCGCAGTCGTTATCAGCTCTGAAGTCTACAATAGGCAACTGGTGTTTAATTGCTAGTATATTCAAAAACCAGTGAAATAAAGAAAATAGTGAAGCTAAATGAAGTACAAAAGTAGCTAGAGATACTTAGAATAATCAAGATGCTATACTGAAAGCTGAGCTTAGTAACAGAAGCAAAATGAAGTAAAATATGTTAAAACGTAACATGAAAATAAGGTGAGAGGGCTGGCTGCGGGGGCAAGCAGTGGCCATGCGCCGTGGGATTAGTCTTAACGGAGTCGTGCCAGGGCTGTGTTGTTCTGTGCAGGGACAGGTCTGGTGTGCGTGTGCCTAGCCTGTCTTCATCAGAGATGTACACTTTTGACCTGCATTTATTTCATAGAAATTGTAATGTCAAATGATTTCTCTTGATGGGCACAGGCCATCAGGAGCTGGGATTTCTCATGTTTCAGCATATGTTCCTAAAATAGGAGCATTTACAAATATTTCTATAATCACATTTAAGGTACTGCTGCATTTTTTTTTAGGTAGCAAATTTCACTCCCATGATTTATTGATCACTTACGTTGATGAAGTTTGTTTGACTTTGCACTCTCATTCATTCTCATAGGATTGTAGATCAGTCTCAGCAGGGTTTCTCATTTGTCTCTGTCAGTACATCATTTCAAATTCCCTGGCCAGAACATTTTCCTTTTATTTGCAATTACTTCTACCCGTGCATAATACCTATTGCCGGGTGCTGATTTATATTGTGGCAAGTAAAAGGGCAGTCATTAATCTCATGAAGGAATTACCAGAGAAAAAAACACAACTGTGATGAAGGATATTTTACTTCTCAAATATAAGCAATGCTAAAAGTATCCAGTTCTCTAGGCAGAAAGAACTTGAAGTTATTAATACTCACTGGCATCACCTCACCTCCACCCCCATTTTCCACTATTACCATCACCTCTGTTTGCATTTATCTCATGAGACAATCCCCTGCCAGAGACTGGGGCTTTGTAATACCAGTTGCTATATGGAAGGAGGTTCCTCTTCACCCATAGTCTCTCTTCTTTGGCGTCTGTAGCTATCTGTGCCACTTGTTGTCTTCCACACACGTGCTGGCTGTGACACCAGGTTCTGCTGGGGCTCCGAGGGAGGAACCATCTTCCTGTGCTTCCTCAGTCTGAGCCCACTCTGTCCTCACGCTGGCTGCCCCGTGATCCTGCTTTTAGTATCAGCTAAATCTTCGTGCTACAGACTCTCCCTCCCGTCGTGTCTGTCTGACACTTTTGCGGTGATTTCACAGCAGCGGTAGTCTATTAACCAAAGCATGAAGGCTTCGCTAACCTGTTTTTAAATGTTAGTTTAAAAAAAAATATATATAGTTAAAGGGCAGTGTGTTTATAGAATTGCTATGAGCTAGAGACCAGATTCTGCCAGGGACAGCCCTACAGCCCGTCTCTCGATTCCCTTCTCAGCCCCAGCGTTACTGGCTGGCACCTTCATGTATTATCGTGGCAGGTCACCCCAGTGTCACCGTCACTGGAGCGCCTCGATGCCGTGCACCTTTTGTGCTCCCAGGCAGTGACTTCAGTTTACTCGAGGTGATACACAGGAAGATATTATCAGACCAAGGCTCCAAGGGGGAATTTTTTAAACATTTACATGGAAGAATTTGCTTAGCAGGGTGTTTTCAGGAGAAGCGGCAATGTTTCTGTCATGCGTTTATGTGTCTCCCCAAGCAGTTTTGGTAAAAGAACTTTAGAAACTTTAAAAATTAAGAGGCTTGACATTCGCTGGGTGGACTTAGCCAGCTCACAGAGAAACTGTCATTCTGAAACATGGTTTTGCCCGATGCCTGTTTTTGACAGAAGAGTGTCTGTGTGTCTTCTGCGGTGAACAAACTCTGGTCCTTACAAGTCCAGAAGCCCACGGCCCTGCTGGGATGCTGGGGGGAGCAGAACTGTTGTATCTTTCCTTTCTGTGTCATAAGCTCTTAAGTAATTTATTTGAGAAGAATGATTTTTCTGTTATAAAATTAGCAGCAGTTTTCATAGATGACTTTTAAGGAGGAGCACAGTTGTATGACTGCTCAGGCTGTCAGCCAGGAGAGAGCAGCTCTATCAGCCGTGTCGTACAATTTTGCCACCATATGTTAAAGGCTGCCCTTCAGTTCTAAGAAATCTTGTTTTGGTGGCTCCACAATTCAACTAAAAACTATTCTTTCTGTCTAATAATTAGAACTAAATAATAACTCAATGTGTAAATATATATGCGGATTTCATAGCATACTTTGTGGGGAACGTGAGACCACAGCAGGAGTGAAAGAAGTAGATTCTGATTATCATTTCTTTATATGTTAAATAACAAATCCCTCTAGGTGTGGCCTGCTTAGGTGTTTTTGGATCTGTATCTCCTACTGCCCTCTTCCACTGAGAAACTTTTCATGTAGGAAAGAGGTTTCTCCACTAGCTAGATCTGAATCTGCACAACGTTTTCCTGCGCCTCACTGCGCAGCTTGAAAATGAGAAGGGGAGTAGGCAGAGCTGGCCTGCTCTCAGGTTTGTTTGCAGGTTCTTTTATTATTATGTTTTTCTGAATGAGCAATACAGATCCCAGTGAGCTGTGTGGTGAATAAACTGAAAATTCTTCAGTCCCTCTGAATTACATCAGAGTCCGAGCTGACCTCCAAGTGAATGCCCAATGGCTGCCTAATTTTGGCACATAAGTGAATGTCTTTGACACTTCCTGCCTGAAATTCGTGTTCGTTTTTCTCAGAGCACATATATTATATTGTATTAAGCTGAATAAAAGCGAGCTGCTTTCCACTATTGCTGGGATGCTGCCTGTGCTCTGTGCCTGCCCGTTGCCATTCCTGCACTAGAGCTGGCAGCAGCGGGTACTTTTGAACAGAAACCTTCAAGTGCCACGGAAGCACCACCACGCTCATGGTCTTCCCGTTCCTGTAGGGATGCGTGCCCAGCGCTGCTTTTAATTGTCATTCTGGGCTGGGCATCTTTTAATACAGCGAGAGGGCGTGGGGCGTCCTTTCAGCAAGCGCCTGGTCCGGGGGCAGGATCTTAACTTCTGCGAGGAGACGACGGGCAGTGGGCGCGGGTGGGCTGGGGGGTGTCAGCACCCTGCGGGGCTCTGGCAGCCGCCTCGTGCTGCTTGTCCGATACCTCAGCCCTGCTGGCTGCTGGAACGGGGCGGCTCTTGCAGTCTGTCTGCCATGTGTGATATGGCGTAGTATGGTTTTGTTGTGGCCGAGAAGATAGTCTGGATATGTGCAACAGATGTCTGGTGGTTCCTCTACGGGGCTGTGATTTCACAGCGGCGGTAGTTTATTAACCAAAGCATGAAGCTTCACTAACCTAGTTTTAAACGTTAGTTAAAATATAAATATATATGTGTATTTTGTTGAAGTGCAGTGTGTTTATAGAATTGCTATGAGCTAGAGACCAGATTCTGCCAGGGACAGCCCTACAGCCCGTCTCTCGATTCCCTTCTGGGCCCCAGCAGCCTCCGTAGCCGCTCCCCGATTTGAGCCCAGCTGCACCCCCCCTTGCCGTCCCGGGCGTCTCGCTGTGCCTTCAGCGATGGGCCACGGGTGGAGGACAGTGGAGGTTTCTGCCGGTGTCTCTGGGGAGGGAAGGGGCAGCTTAGAGCCAGCTGAGCTCTTACCAGCGTGTGCAAGCCCTCGGCAGGGCGCCGGGAGCCTGGGGACCTGCGGGCCCCTGGGAGCGGTGCCGAGGCTCCCGGGGCGGTGAGAGGCGGCTGTCTGCCGCGAGCATCGTCCATGTTGGGTAGCTGATCACCTGCACGGGCTTTGTGCTGTGGAACGGTGGATCTTCTGCTTCGGCTTATTGATCACAGGCAGTAAACTGTTGGTAATTATGTTTAAAATTTGACTATTTTAAATAGCGTTGTAACAGACTGTAACAGATTTAATTAGCGCTAAAGCAGAACAGTTTATTCAGTAAACTTTTCCCTTTTTGTATACGCAGTATGTCTGGATCTGATCTGAGCCAGAGCCTCCTTTGTAGTCAGAAATGCATTCTGGCAGCATTAACTTTCTTTGGGCTTCACAGCGTTTGAAACTCTTACATCCCAGTGTTACTGTTTCTTCAGAAAAAATGCGGAATGTCATAGAGTCACAGAATAATTTCGGTTGGAAAGGACCTCCGAGGTCATCTAGTCCAGCCCCTGCTTGAAGCACGGGGGTGCGGTATCTGTTCGGAGGGAGAGCGAAATGTGTTCTCTCAGTGGTACAGTCAAACTCCTGTTTGTGGGAAATCATTATACGATTATTATTTATTTTAGCCTTGCTTTTAATTTTTGTATACCCCTTTGCTCCCCCAAAATGGAGACACTAAAGAGAATCTCATTTGATTTCTCTTCTTTTGTTTTTGTGTTACAGGCAAATGGACACAGTTTTGTACATATGGAACATGAGAAAGCTGTATTACTACTGAAGAGTTTCCAGAATACAGTAGACCTAGTTATTCAACGTGAGCTTACTGTCTAAATATTTTTTTATAAATAGTAAATATGTCTAGCCAGATCTAATGTTCAAACAGATTTATACATAGGAAACAAATTTTTTGCCAATTGCTGGACCAATGGCAAACAGTAGTGCCAAATGTATAATACTATATGTTAGTACCAATCATCTTGAAAAAAATATATTAACTATATAAATATATTGTTCCTGTGGCTATGTATTAGTTTTAATTGTCAGCCTCTGGCTGTGCATTGGTGCGTTTTTTTAATCAAGTTACTTCTTAAAGTCAATTTCATATGATTTCAAAACACAGAAGCACATACAAATTCTTTAGGATTCTGCTGTCCATCAGAAACACTGCCTCAAAGTTGTATATGCCTTTATAAAGATAAAATATATTAACCTGTACTTCCCATGAAATATTTCTATCATGTCACATACAAAAATATAGAGAAAAAATATTTTCATAAACACCTCAAAGAAAGTATATATTAAATTAAATAATGTTCATTTATTTTCAATGCAAAGATGTTATATGCCTTATGAAAATACCTGTACATATGCAGTGTGTATAGCTGGCTCCATATTAATTAGTAAAAATGTCACTATACAGGGTGAGATACTTAATAAATTATACTGTCAACTCTGGGACCTAGATATAAATAACCTACATGAAAATTGGTTAACTTCCTTTTGTTTGACACTTTTAGTTGATTCCATGTGAACACACTAAATGGACAAACAGTGAATTGTGACAGGTATGGTTCATAAATGGAAGAAGGTTGTGATGGGTGGCAGTAAAACTTCTTTTGTTGCTGCTAATTTTATTATTTAACTTTTTCATTTAAAATTATAGGCCCTTTACTTACATTCCCCATTCCCCCAGTCTTACATTGTTCTGATTTTTACTCTGGTCCAGGCTGTGCTAGCCCCTGCCCGCTCTGCTCGCTATCAGTGAGGCTTTAAGCTTTACACAATCCTTTATTTGAGCAATAGTCTCTTTAAAATGAATGGGAGCAGATTTAATCTAAGATACGGCGCATCACAGGGGGAGCAGCGGGAGACACTGAGCGAGCCTGGGAAAAGCTTTCCCACTGAAGTACACGGGTTGAAAACCCTGAAGGTAAAGGTCCCGGTGCTGTTCCCGACAGAGAATGCTGACAGCACAGAACTTTGTGAGACTGCTGTTGGTTCAGCAGTTCAGGCGTCCGTCGTGTTTATAACTGACAGCAAGACGGAAAAACATGAGAAAACCTCCCACAGGATTTTTTCAGGGGATCTAGTTTCCATTGACCTGAGTGACACCGATGGCAGTGGACTGCAGGGAGAGCCAGAACCGGCCCCGGGAGGGCCGGGCTCCCTCGCACCTTCTCCAGCTGGGTTATTAACACCCTGAAAAACCCAGGTCAGGGGGTGTAGCTATAGCACAGGGGCACGGCCAGGAACGTTTTACTTTTCTGCTTGCAAGAGCCTCTAGAAAGTCTTAAACCTTTCTTCTCTTCCCATCAAGCGCACGCTGACCAAGGTAATTATACTTCAAATTAAACGAAACTTCAAAAGACGGTACTGCCGTTATGTATAAAGCCCTGTCTTGCTATATGGACCTAGCGTTCCTCCCAGAGAGGTGTAAATACGCTGTGTGGAGTTCTGCTGCAGTCCTGTGCGCCGTCAGCGGAAGCCAGAGCCGCGAAAGGTGCTGTCAGCGTTCCTGTAGCCGATGTGTCCCTGGCATCACTGAAGCACAGCAGGACTCGGAGCTCCCGCGCAGGCGGTTTGGTGAGCGAGGGGCTTACGCCAGGCTCGAGGCACACCGCACAAATTCATGGAGGAGCAGTCTGCTGAGGCTACCGCACGCCTGGCAATCGCTTCGGCTCCGGCTGGTGGGAGAGGGTGGCGTTAGGAAGACCACCTGTGCACGCAGGAAAGGAGAGCTGAAGTACCCCATACGTAAAAATTAAATTGCAAATTAGTTAGTACAGTAGGAACTATCCCCAAATGTTCTTACGAAGCACCTTTTTAATTGTTTGGATTTTTTTTTTCCTTTTTTTTCTTTTTAACTGCATGGCAACTGTTGAGCAGTAGCGTGCGGCGGGGCTGTGGCCCTGGAGCCAGCGCGCTGGGTCAGTGCGGAGCTGCAGCCCTGGGCACGGCTGCGCTACGGGATTTCTTTAGCAATCGTTTGGAAAGTGGCACTTCTACATTTGCATGTAAGTCCCCTATTCTCTGATTGTTTGCATCTCCCTTTTTCTTCTCAATCAACAGGAACGATTAAGCTTATTAGTATAAATATTAATGAAACATGAATTCCAAGCTGACTGAGCGAGTTCCCACATGACATGAATTTTACTTTATCCATGCAAGCATTCCTACTGGAAGAGCTTCTGTACCACCGGAGAGGCAACACACCACCAGCTGCCACAGCGAGCCATAGCTGGTGCTAATCCTAGAATTTACAGTTTGGATAAATGATTTTATGATATTCAGGACATAAATTTAAATAATTAATACTTTTCAGTAAATTAAAATCTTTGTGATACCACAAGCTGAAAAAGCTTGCTGAACTCACATGATTTGGTTTTGGATCGTTATTTGCTCGATTTTTTTCAAGCTTTCAGTTTTCCATCACATGGATGTGATTTCATAATGTGCCATCAAATCACACAGGCTCTGGCAGAGCCCATCTAAAACTATTCTGACTTTCATGGCATTTCAGAGGCCAAAATTTCCATCCTTAAGTCCTCAATGCCCTTTAAAAAAAGAAGTACGGGTTTATTCAATATGATATTCAGAAAATTGTAGACACCTACATAGCTTTTAGTTAATTACGTTGAATGGGAATTAGGTCCTTTAATAGGCATTTATGCACCTAAATTCCTCTGTGGAGCTGCCTTTGTCTTTTCATGCAGAAAATCAGGCTGGCTGATGTCATCGTACCGAACACGACGCACCCATCCGCCCCCCCGCAAGCAGACAGACTCCCGAGACGTGCGGCAGCATTAAATACACGTATTACGTACATAGCACCACAGATGTGGTAGGGAGTTGCAGATACAGGGAGGCTGACGAGGGCTCTGCCCGAGCACCTAGAACCAAGGTAACAACTTACAGGTAAAAACTGGTAAACTGCAGAAAGCAACCGAGCTTTAGTGCTTGTTCATACCGTCTCTTGTGCTCGGCTGTTTTTCTGCACGCTGAGGTTATTAGATTTAAAGCACAGTGGCATAATCAGCCGGGGCTGTGCGCAGAACTATATTTCAAGACTGCTGAGTGCTTTCATTAATGAGTTATAATAAAAAGGAAATTACAATAAAATTAAGTTAGTGCAGTGGAATGTCACGTTTAACTCCTTAACATAGCCAGAACTGCCACTGACCCTGGAAAGGAGCTTGGGGGAAGTTTGGACTCCCTGCTAGAACATGCAGTAGCGAAGCTTTAACATCAAACCCCACTGCCCAAAAAATACCAAATATTTCCTTTTTGGCATTATTTTTATTCAAATTGGCTGAAATGATGTTTAGCTAGCACTAGTATTATAAGCAATTAAAATTACTTTAATGGGACTACTTAGGATTTTTACGTTAGTCCTTCAAAATAACTTGCACCTTTTGTCTTTCCTGGCAGGTCTCCTGTAACCTCACAGACACAATCACGTACAACCTGGTTTGCAGGTCGGGTACCAGGCTATGTGCATGCTTTGCACGTAATTAGGATTTTTTTTTTTTACTAAATATGATTATAATGCAAGTGCTGGAGGCAGGTGACAGTTCACCCTGAGGTGCATTCCACATTCATGTGCGTGTGGATGAATTTTGATCCAGGCAAGCGCCTGCTCAGAATGCAGATGGTTTCCTTTCTTTAGGCTGTTCAGCTCTCCCAAATACACCGTATGTTCTCCCACACCGACCACACAAGCACTCGGACTCAGTATCTTTCTGAAGCTCCTCGTGGAGATTTTCGTACTGGCTGACACGGGCTGTGATCGCAGCCGTGGGGAGGCCCGGCGCGGCCGGCAGCTCTCCCCGGCCAGGGGTTCGCTGTAGCGCTGCGGCGCGTCCCCCCCGCAGTGGGTCTGTTAGCTGGGAACGCGCAGTTCGGCTTTTTTCGATTTTTCCATGCAATAAACACTTAACTAACGATCCTCAGGGAAGGGCTAGATTCAGAAAGGAAGCCTGCGACGTAATTCCCTTATCCGCATTTTGCAGCAAGTTTTAAGGAGCTCAGTGGTGGGGGCCAGACCTGCCATTCCTGCGCTACCCTCGTACGCCGAAACCGACTGCGGGGCCTCCTCCGCCGAGTGCGGGGTGTGCCAGCACCCCAGCGGCCAGGCTGGTGGGAACGCGTTCGCTTTTCTGCAGTCTTGCTACAAGGCAGCTCTTAGGGGGAAAAAAGGAGGAAGGAGGAAAAAAAAAAAACAAAAAAAAGAGGAAAAATGCTGCTTCCAAAACGCTTTTCTTATTTTGAGAAGAAAGTTAAGACCAAACCCCAGGAAGCCTGCAGGACCCTCCCGTCTTAATAATTTACCCATTTTCCCATTCACAGCTTGTGGTTTTTATCTGGGTGTTGATAAACGAAGATATTTAGAAGCCAGTTGTTCATTTAACATCTTCAAACCTGTTTTGATGTTTTCCAAGGTATTTTTTAGCATGTCCATGTCTGCACCTATGTCCCGTGGCAGTGCGCTAGCTCCTGAGGGTTGTGCCAGCCGGGGACGGCCGTGCCTGGCCGGCGCCTCAGCGCAGGCACCGGGGCAGGACAGAGCCGAGGGCCAGGTCCCAGCGCCAGCGCGGTGCCTCCGCGGGGCAGCAAACGCACCAGTTTCCAGGGGTCCATCGGGAACAGGCTCTTACAGCGTGGCCCTTTTCTGAGCAGGAATAAAAAGACCTTGGAAACGTTGCTGTAATAGCCATAGTTTTAGCTCATATAGGAACACCTGCAAAGTGAAATCACTGATGTTGCAGACCACCACTAATCTTCATGAGCCAAGAATCCAACTAAAAATTACAGTATGAAATGGTCAGGAGATTGGTTTGCTGTTGCTAGCAAGCGTTTTGAATGTAAAAACGTTCCTTGGTTGACCCTCTCTGGCTTGTAATATAGCATTTAATTACCTTATGCAATCAAAAAAATGCTTCTTTATAGATACGTGTGTATATATGTATATATCTGATAGAGATATATGCAACAGTAAATGCAAAGGCAGTATTAAATGAAAAGCCGTACGTGTCAGTCTGCTCGCGTGCAGGATCTGGTCTCGAGAGAAGAGCCAGGGGTCCGCAGCGGGACGGGGGGCATCGGGGGTATCCCCGGGAACCGGCCGCTGGCAGCAGCAGGGTTAGCGCCGGGGGTCTGTGCTGCCCAGCCTCTTAAGCGGGAGCTAAGCTCAGGAGCAGTTTCACCGGAGTGCTGCCCCCTCCCCCTGTAAAACAGAAGTAAGGTTTGACACCAGTATCCGTTCCCCAAAATTCATGAACAGGCACAGGCGGTGATAAGCCTCAGTCGGGGTCCCCGCCTACCTTAGCAGTATTTTTAACTGGTGGGATTTTACATTTAGAATTGTCAAATGAGAATAAAATTTTATCTGAAGTTTGAGCTCCCTAGCCATGGGCCAGTGTGTACCGGCTCCCCGTCCTGCCTCAGCGCTCTTCCCCAGTCTTCTGCCTTCAAAAATTTAATTTTAAGCAGCGCACAAAGATGTACCATTTCATTTTCAGGCAATCAATCAGACGTAAGGATTTATTTCACTTGTCAATCTTGCCAGTGTGAGTGGAATACAACATAACGATACAACTTTCAGGCCAGTAGTTTGGATAGGATATGAATTAATCGGTGGTTTGGTTTTGTTTTGAACACCTTCGGTTTGGGTGTGTGATGGCGGGCATCAAGCCACCTGTGCGGCACAGCAGTGGCACCCAGAGGCCAGGCAAGGATGCCCGCGCTCTGCCCCGCCGAGGGCGTGCGGAGCGGCTAACGGCAGCTGTCATGGAAAAGCAAATTTCAAAAGACAATATTTGCGAATCACAGAGTTTAAATCGTTTAACTTTAAAAAAAAAAAAAAAAGCCTTTTGCCAATCTTCTTCCTGGACAATTCCAGCAAATATTCTGGAAGTGAATGACATCACTGCATTGCATAAGAATTTCCACGGCCCTTGTAAGGCGTTTTCTGCAGCACCACCAACCCAGCCACAGCCCTGCAGCACAAGAGGCTTCATCTCTGTCAATTGGGGCCTTCTCTGTCTCTTTGCTCGCACGTGTGGCCCTGCCCCGACCCCGGGCAGAACAAACGCGCTCATCCGCTCCGTTTTCTACTTGTGAGTACTGTATCCAGTTCAGAACCAACAGCTTACTTTACTAAAAATTTTACCATTTTATAAAAGACATGTTTAATTATGATGGAGATGGCTGTATTGTAATTAATATTTTGAGATAATTGTGATTTTGAGCTTAAATTATATACAGAAAATGGTCATTTTTGTATGTGTTAAAAGATTGCTATATTACAAATGACTAACTGTACTTTTCGGTTTAATTACAGTATTAATGTAAATAAAGCTGAATGAAGAAATATTTACTACTTTATTAACATAGATTGTGAATGTACTTAATGTTTTTTGCAGTATAAAGACTTACTGAACTTGAAAGCTGCTTCATTTTATGTGCAAAAAGGTACTTCAAAATTATATTTTAAATCTATTGATTCAGTGCAATCAATTATATTGTAAGTTCATTTGCACATGCAGGTTGTATCCTTCCAGTTTTATTTCATGTATGACACTTATCCGTAAGGTGCATATTGTGCTTAGAATGCATTTTGCAGATGCTTCTGTACATAAAAGAAATACAGGGACTAAACCAATGCTGTGCAGTGTATAGCAGAGCCATTTTTCGGCTTTGGTGTACCCAACTTTTTCAGTATTTAAAAAAGTGTTTTGAATAACATTAAAAAGTCTCTTTATTGTATAAATAATAAAAATGTCACCTTATTGTAATTAATTTTTGTCATCTTTTACTATTGGAAAGGATCTGAGGTTTTAAAAAACGCTGTTTTGCAAGTTACAGGAAGCGAGGTGGTTGTGACCAACCTCTCCCTTTGAAACTGGTGCAGCTGCCTGGTAACTAGACCTTTCTCATCAGGCATTTAACTTACAGCTTCAGAAACGTTCCCGGCATCTACCCGCAAACCAAGCGGTGTCGGAGGGAAAGACTCCTTTTAGTTCCCAGATACGTCAGAGAGAGCCTGAGCACCTCCCCTTCTTCAGCCGTAGCGTCTGGTGAGACGTCAAATCTGGAAAGGGGGCAACTGCAGGCGCGTGAGGAAACGCTTCGCCTGGGCCTTGCCGCGCTCCCTGCCCCTGCCGCGCCCCCGCCCCTCTGCCCAGAGCAGGCCCGCACCGGGCAGCGGGTCTCCGGGGTCTGCAGCCGCGCGGGCCCCTCCTGGTCCTGCTCTCCGGGGGTCGCGGTCCGGTGCAGCCGTGTGCGAGGGGCATCACACACCCTCGCTAAACTCGGAGACCCTGAGGGTAAGTAAGTGTATTTTACGTTAATTCTGGACACGTTCAAAACCTGGAAAGTTTAACTTTGAACCATGTGAAGTTCTGCTGTGTTACAGAAAGGAGAGGTGGAGAAAGGAAAATGCTTTTGTTACATATATTTTTCCTTATAAACACATACGGTAGGAGGGATAGCCGCTCGATGTCAGCCGGGCAGCCTTCATACAGAGGCTGAATGGAAGCGGAGAATCAAGAGCGAGGCGTGTTTCTGTTCCTAAAGCTTAGCAAGGATGCCTTTTACTTGAAAGCTTTTCCTTTATTTCAATTTTAGATGGCAAAGAATTCAGCAGTTTGCAGTTAGAAGCAGTAGTCGTGCATCAAATTTCGTTTGCTGGCCAGAGAGGACGGTGCAGTACTGGGAAGAAACATGACGCTGCTCAAGTACCTGGGCCCGGCGTCGTGCCCGGCCACACACCCCGTGCCGCTGGCGCTGCTGCGGGCCCTGGGCGCGCCCCGCTCACAGCGCCTGCGCGCAGCGCACAGCGACGCAGCGTCAGAGCAGTCGGTCGTTTCTTCTCGCAGTCTGAAAACCCAACCGACCCCCAGCCCACGACACCCTACCAGCAGGATCCGTCTGGTTTCTGCTTCAATTCCACGTGCAGTTCTGGGCCTGGAGCAGTCCACCAGAGAAGCAACGGGTCTGCAGTCGCAGAGCAAGCAGCATCAAGCAGCCCTTCCTTTGATATTAGTAATAGCCCTGACGCATTACTATTATAAACAAAGCTACCGCTTTCAGGACCTGGAAGCGTCTTTAAATAAAAAAAGAAAAGTACCCAAATGTTACTGGCTAGAAAACATAATTGTAGCATAGTCTTAAAAAACTCAAAAGTTACATCCACCAGGAAACATTTACTGTTTCAGTGCAGCTACCACCATCAGCCACATTTTGCTTACTTTTACGCAGGACGTGTACCACACCCTGTCATCACCACACAGGTTAAGGTTCAAGCATTTTATCACGTACAGACCAGTAACCAGTTTTCTGAGGCAGCAGTGAAGAGAGACGAAACACCTTGCGGGAGATGATAAAACAGGCATGCAAAAAGCAAAAAGGTTACTTCTGCCTTTTGCTCAAATACTTTGATGTTGCCAAGTCTTTTAAAAACTAGCTTAATTGTAGAAAAAACATCGTCACTATTACTGAAGGCAGATTTCAGTGGCATTCTTTATTACGAAAAGTGTAAACATACATTGTGGTATTTTAAAATGCACTCTTGAAACACGCAGCCTCGAGGGGAAAATATTTCATAGGTGAGTTCCTTCTTCACATGCAAACTACAAACATTATTATAAATGCACAGGCCAGGTTAACAAGCAGTGACGGAGGAGGAGGAGGGCAGTACAAACCATACAGCGTTTGGCTGGGCAGGACAGTACTTTGCTTGTACTTTGCTTCCCGGGCCTGCCAGGGACGCGGGCTATTGTGTCAAGCAGGGATTCGGCTCCTCAGATACTCCAGCACCGCAGCTGTTCCTTTTGCTAAAATGGCTGCTCGGGGCGTGCGGAATGGATTTCCTTCTAGCAGAAGTGTCCTAGAAAAACAGAGACTTGTTGAGTTACTTGTACAAAGACTTTTCCTTGCACCAACACGTTCAGACACTGCACATAGATAGTTGAATCTTTTGAAATTCATAAGTAATTCATCTTCTGTTCTACTAAAAGAATTTCTGCTTCCCTAGTTCACACTAATTTACCTTCTTTAGAGACATCTGAATTTTAATTTATGCTAATAAATCAGTGGTGGTATATTATTGTAGGCACACAGTACACACATACCCTACTTCTTCAGCAAGCCTCTGCCAGGAGAAAAAGAATTTCTGAAACATAGAAATGGCACAAAAGGCAAAAACTATGTTCAATTGTAACCCTCCGCTTTCTAGCTTAGCTGCTAGGCCGCTCTTCCTTGTTATTCATAAAGCTCTGTGGAGATTTTTTGCTTGGGGTGTGGGGGTGGTGTTCTATTTTGTATTTTTGAAGCCCCTCCGGAACGCATCCTTAAAGGGGAAAATCACAGGGACCAGTAATCTGATGTCTTTGACGTGACAGACTGCTGACACGTAACTGTCGTCTTTGAGGTGTGTCACGTAAGGATATTCAGTCGTGTCTCCTTACGCATTATTCGGAGAACGTTACCCTGTCTCTTCTGTAGCAACGCGCGTTACACACACAGGTGAGGAGCTGAATGTACTGGCAGGCAGTGCTGTGGCACCTGCCTTGTCTATAGGTGCACCAGCAGCGTGTACGTACGTACAGACAAGGTAACCGACATCAGCGCTAACATCTACACAAACCAACTAACCTTTCCATTTTTTAAAAAAATCATGGAACAACTCCCCCAGTTCTCTACAATATTGAGGAAATATGGAAGAAGTTTTACAAATGGTGAGAGTGACCCTTTTTGTGCGTTGAGACCTACAAACAAATACGCTGCCTGTTGGTACTTTTCCCTCCGACAGAACACGCCCTGAAGAAATCGGTCAGAATGCACTTTTGTATAGAACAGGTCACCACTTAAAACACAGACCTCAGAGTTTCGCAGTTTCCAAGTTCTGGTGGCACCTGGAGGAGGTCGTTGTTCTGAAGGTCCAGTGTTCCGAGCTTGTCCATCTTCTGTAGCTGCAGAGGGTCTATGGACCCAACCTGATTGTTACTGAGCAGGATAGTCTCCAGCGCTACGATGCGATACAGGACGCTGGGAAATACTTTAAATCTTCAGGAAGAAAAAGGAGGCAAACCAATGCAAGTCAGAAACAGGGCATTCAAAAAATTAGCAGCCTTTAAAATCAGACAGCGTTTTAGCTTGCTTTATTTCAGGTAAACGTTTAAACATGCTGCTCCGAAAGGAGAAAGCACCCATTATTTTACCTTGCACATGGTGAACAAAACGTGCTCAGTGACAGCTCAGCACCTCTAGCAGAACTGCAGGCCAACTACGCTCTTTGACAAGCCTGGAATGTGAGTCCCCAGCATAAAGGAGGAGAACACCGGCCAGTCGTTCTCCGTGCACTGAGGAAACGCCCTGTGAGTCAGAGGAACGGGCCCTCCCCGCTGAGCAACGCGGCGACAGCGGGTGCCCTTCAGGGGCACCACTCGGCTGCCTCCTGCCCACCCTTCCCCTCACGCTTTTCCATCATTCGGAACTGCTGTATTACGGATGCCAAAGGGGGCTCCTGCTGGTATCCGGTTTTTGATATATTGTTCACAAGATTGTTTAATCCCTTTTTTAACCAGTTGCTACTGTCTCTCTCCAAAACTTTTGTGGCACAACGTTCCAAAAATACGCTGCCCGTTGTGTAACGAAGTACATGCACTTCATCTGTTTTAAGCTCACAGCTTAAAAGTGTAAAGATCAAGTGCCTCCTCATTCTTACCTCACAGGACAATCACATTGAATTCAGCCCAGTTCTTTTTATTATTGTATAAAAAAAAATCTAAATAGTTGCTCACCTATTAAAAGAAAGATTTATTATTTGCAGTCTTGTCAGTGCCTCCATTTCCTCAGGTAAAGATGTCAAAAAATTATTTCTGTGTATCAAATGAAGACAAACAATAATCACTAACTTCTACGAAGTTTTAGTTAAGAATCCACAGAGACAGAAGATGCATATTTATCAGTGCTAACAGCTGTCTTAAACCAATTAATTGCTTCATAAATGGGTCAAGACCATGCTGAAGTACAGATGCTTGCTAACGCAAGCCAAGTTTGCATTCTCATTTCTGCCAGCAGGAGATTTGAAAGTCTGTCCTCCAAAGATTCCCAAGTGTTTCAAAGCATGTAACAACTCCACAAACCTGCTTGGCAATTCAGCTCCTTGGGTTTCAGAGGAAAGCTCATGAAACTGCCCAGACCTTGGTGCCAAAGTGAATCAGCAGGGTAACGCTAAACCTCTTCAAAATTCATTTAGCCTGGTGTCCAATTGCTGCCACAAACTCGTTAATGGCTACTGTTACCCTAGTGTTTCCCACAACAGGAAGCCATTCAGCAGTTTTCTTAAATACAAGGAAGACAGGGGTTTGTACGGACAAACAAGGTATGGCCTGAGCGTGACACGAAGAGCCATTACAGGAACATGAAGACCACTCACTAAAAGATGCCCAGACTTAGACCTAAATTCTTAATCACTGAGATATTCAACCTTGTTCCCTCACCAGTCTTGTATTATCATCCGTTCCTGCAATCTTCAGCCTAACTCCTCCATCAGCAGCACGTTTGTCACTGCGTCGCAGACTGGTTGAGGTTAGCAGGGACCTCTGGAACTCATCTGGTCCAACCCGCTAGACCGTGTCCAGATGGGGTCTGGATACCCCCAAGGACGGGGACCCCACCACCTCCCTGGAGGACTCGGTCACCCTCACACTGAAAAAGAGCTTCCTGATGTCCAGAGGGACCCTCCTGCCTGCCGGTGCGTGCCCGTGGCCTCTGGTCCTGGCGCTGGGCACCGCTGGGAAGAGCCTGGCTCCGTCCCCTCGGCCCCCTCCCTGCTACAGAGAGGGTGAGACCCCCTGAGCCGGCCCCGCGCCAGGGGGAGCAGCCCCGGCCCCCCCAGCCTCTCCTCGCGGCAGAGATCGCAGTGGCCCCTCGCTGGACTCTCCCCAGGCACAGGCAGATGACTTTAAACCAAATCAAAGTAAAAACCTGTCTCTGCAACTGTGCTTCGCTACTTTTAATTTTGTGAAACACCAAAGATAACAAATGCCAGCGAGCTGACCCTGATGTCTAAACAAATGCAATGAGCATTTTTCAGAAGCAGAGAAGGTAAAATGGCAGTAAGTAACTATCTATTGCAAATAAAATACCTATAGACAGCTTCCATTTCAGGCAGCACAACAGCGTTTGTGCCTTCACTGTACTACTCCCCAGCTATCCTCCAGGATTTTTTGGTGTGGGGGTGTAGGGTTTTTTGGGGGAGGAGGAGAGGCTGGTTTTAGACAGCAACTTAACGTCTCTGAGACCCTTTTGTGACTGAGACAAGACCTTTCATCACAGCAAGTCTCAGAGCTTGTCCACTTGTTTTTTGCGTTTTTCTTTAACCGATGCCTAAATCTAGGCCACTTGCTATTTCAGACCTGCCGGTCATTCAACTGTCATGGAGGCATTTTGGGAAATGAAAAACTATTTCAGTACTGCTATTTCACTGTAACAGATGGCTGGTTTAAAAAGGCATGAAAATAAGTTACCGAGAAAGGAAGTCCAACACACGTCACAAACCTGATATCCAAATGTGCCAATTTATGGAGCATGCAAAGCTCCAAGGAAATAGATGAGATTTTATTGAAGCCAAGGTTGACATCACAAACCGAGTCTTTCAGCTCCACAATCCTGAAACCCAATACGAATATACTTTTATTATATAAGCTCATGTTTGCACTCTAAGTTATTGAAAAGACCCTCCTTTATTCTACAAATCAAAGACACTCTATGTTTCTTGACATTTCAGAAGCAATTTTGTGGAGTGAGGATAATGGAATCTTCACCTGTGAAAGCTGCCTGTCCTGGAGTCTTACACTTGATGGAATTACAAAGCTCAGAACCACTTTTCTAAAGTTATTAAGAGAGTAAATTTTCTCTCACTGATTAGGAGAGCAAATTTTACTGCAAAGGCCTACTCACCTAAATGCGGTTAAGAGATATTTCAGAAACTATGGCACAGATGACCATCGCTGTCATCTCCTGCCCCACGAATGTCTTAACAAAAACACTCTATCTGTCATCTCTAGCAGTCAAACAGAGAGAGATTGTTATTTTGTTTCCACCTCTTGTTTCTGTTCCACTGTTCTGCCATTACAAATTCCAGGAACACAGCATTTGCTGCATCTTGTAAAAGGGTATTAAGACATTTTGGTGTAGGATGTTTAAAAGCTCAAAAAGTTAGTTGTTGAATCCCTGTAACAGAATCTCTGGTTCAGCCCTAAAGACAGAAGGTAATTAAATGAGAAAATACTCATCTCTCCTGTCTGGATTGCCACTCAGTTCTCTGGCACCTAGGAGCTGCACTCCTACACCTCCTCCCCAGTGAATGCAACAGCCTCTAATACAGTGAAAAAGTATGGGAGGCACAAGCATTATCTCACTAAATCGATTTTCTACAAATTGTACCAAAAAGAGATTTTTTCCTATGAGAAAGAGATAGCACCTTTTCAAGTTCTATGTGCTAAAAGTTAAATGTTCAGCACGCTTGGGCCCAAGAATGGAAATGGTACCCCCACAAATGTGGTGGTATCCTTAAAAATCAACTTTCGTGATTTTGTTGGGCTACCAGAGATGCAGTAACCTTCCTCCTTACAAAAAAAGGCTATTTATTCCCGTTAGTGTCAACAGAAAGCTTTTCCTTGACTGTGGATGAAGTAACATCAAATGCTATGTGACGGGACACAAAACCTATCAAGAAAAGAGGCGTGGAAATTGTTCAGGCTTCCGTAAAAAGAACCACAAAGAATTATGCGATCTGAAGAAACGGAATTCAAATAGAACCTCAGCTGTAATACCAAGCTATCACCCAATAAAGTGGTGAATCCACCCAGTTTATCCTCGTATGGAAAAAGACTGCTTTGTAGAGAAAACAGTAGCACACTGTAGTTCAGTACACCACTTCAGTATTATGAGAAGTCACATCAGTCTCCCCGCGTTCATTTCCACAGTGCTCAGCAAAGCAAGATGAAAAGCAACATGTAACGAAAGCACCACTGAGTACAGCCAAGCTTCTTTTTACTGCAACCGTCACGCTAATCAATGAACCCACCTGCCTGCTGCGCGTACCAGAAATGCAAGTGTATTATTCAGCATCTCAATTATACTTTCGTTTGTGTGTGTGAGCGTATACACACACATACACAGCATAAAGTGTAAATATACTCGATTAGGAAAAACACGAGATGCTGAGGAACAAAAGTAGAAAAGAAAGTAACAAAAAGAGAACGATGTTTACAAATGTACCTTGGAGGAACTTCATTCAGCTGATTTTTGCTGAAGTTGACAGTGGCAACAGGATTGCTTCTGACTGCATTGAACATTTCCTCAGGAATCACAGCTGCCTGTTTCTCACTAAACAGTGAAAAGCACTTAGCTGAGCAATACAAACAAGTTAATAATTTCCTATTTATTAACAAGATGTATTCACCTTCTTTTAGAAGAAGATGAGTAGAATAGACATATAAATATCTACAATTTGAAGTCCTTGAAGGACTGTTAATCAGAAAGCTACCGATCACTGCACCACGCTACACGGCAGCTGGGCGATAACAACATTTCACACTGGCACCCTGATCTGTGATCTTGCTTAAGAAAAATCCGTAAGAGCTGAGTTACGTCACTACCTCAACAAACGTGCGAATGCTGCATTTGGGCCAGAAAGTGTAGCCAGGTTGGCATTAAACAGATTTCCCCCTCTCCGCTCAAAAACCATCCCCAGCACAGTGGTGTGTAACTGAGGAGCTTCTGAACGTTTGTGGTGACCCCAGCCCTTTCACCAGCGAGGTCCTTTCCACATTCCAACTCTCAGCAGGACTATGCATCTCACCCCGCAGTTCTTGGCAAACAGGGCTTTCTCCCCTTTCCCAACCTAACAAGCTAATTGTTGGTTAGATTTAAGAAATAACCGAAGAGTTATTAAACTCTTGTAGTTAAACTACAAGATGTTTTGAGACATAATGAAAATTGCTGAAGTTTAAAAGGTACTAAAAGTCCCTGAAGGTATTAAGCATTCCAGTGAGTTAAAAGGAATGTTATGCAGAATATTTGGTAATACAAAGAAATAATTTTTAAAAAACTGCAATTCAAATCTGCCTATTCCCAGGCACACAAATTAAAGTGAAAAATGCACAAATGCAGCAGGATTTGCAGACATACATCATGAAGGGAAAAAAAAAAAAAAGGGCAAAAAATAGGAAAGTGTTCTCAGTGTTCTCACAACTTAGAAATAGGTAATATTTCAAAACACTTACCTATATTCCAATAATTTTAGTGAAGTTATGGCGTGCATGTTAATCCTTGACTCACTTGGAAGAGTCATGGCTGTCACAGGAGGCTCTTCATTTGGGCTAGTTACATCATCTAGAGATAACAAACATATATAGTCACACAAACCACAGGCTGCAGTCAGGTGTTCTGAATGACCTAGATGGACAGATTTAGTGGCCCTAATCACCAGCCATCACGCTTTTTAGTTCTTCCTGTATTCTGGCTTAATTGAATATAATCTGATTCAGATTATTTCAAGAATTTTCTAGTAAAGGTCTTTTGTAATCTTGGGTTTCTGGGGGTTTTTTTTAGGCTGGTGGAGGGGAGAGGAGTTGACTTGGATTTTGAAAAAATAGGTTAGGAAGCAACAGAGATGTTACGCTAGCGGTAGCCAGCTGTTACGTTAGGCAGTAGCCTCCAAGGGGTGGGGAGCTGGAAACAATGATAAACACAGAATTGGGGCTAGAAATGATGATCCAGAGCACCTATATCCAGAACAGGAAATCTGACCACAATTTTACTTAAAACATTAATATTTATAAACCTTCATGATACCCTCCTTTGTAGAGTTCCTTTTGATCACTATCTACGATCCACACAAAAAAGCTATTGGCTTTGCAAGGCTACTTTGAATGCTTAAGAAATGCAGATTAAAAGCATTGTTCTGCACATCTGAGGTGAAGCATCACACCCTAGGGATCCACGTACGCGTAAGCAGGGTGAAGCTTTGCTAGAAGTCCAAACATACAATAAATCCAACTTCCACTAAAAGAAATTGAACAAAACTCTACGGAATTTCAGCAGCACTCATGAATAAAAGTCTACTAACAATTGCGCCTAATCGCAACTAGTTATCCTTTTATTAAGAAAGGTCCAAAGGGTCCAAAACAAGCTGAAAAAAAAGAGGACTTTTTCCAGTTTAAACCTCTACAGAAATAGGACTGCTACTAGTTTAGCTCCAACTTAGATGCCGTAACAGGTAGAATAAAATCATAAGCATTGCTGTACATGCAAGACATTAGCTAATTTTATAATCCACAATTATATTATCTATTATAGTTCACCAGATAAGCTTCTGAGTATGTACTCTAGCATCCAATTAATTTTTGTCAAGTTAATCATATGTCAGATTTGCATGGAACCTGACATTGTGAAGCAATTTTATACGCTGCAGTAACCTAATTAATACTGCCATCCTCTGGCAGACAGAGAGAAAACCCACTTAACAAAAAGGAAAATTCACACATACCATTTTCAATAAAAGTTACTTGCTTGCATGTATTATCAAGGCCCCTTCTAAATTAAGAGGTTAAGCACTTTTTGCCATTTAAGTGCAGCATAATCATCTCCATATTATATTTAACATGACTAGTGAACTCGGTCATTTTGCCTACTTTATGTTTTAAAACTTAAGAAAGATGAAGATTTCTAAAGATGGTAAACTGAAGTCCTGTTTTGAAAGGATTTCATCTTCTCAGCATGCAGGTTACTTAAAGACTCTGACAGCTTGTTTCCCATATAATAAAAAATAAATGGCCATGTCCACTATTTTGTTTAGAAAACACAGAACAAAAAGAAAAAAAAAACTACAAATGATGAAATATTTCAGAGAATTAGAAGCCCAGGTATCAATCTGGAAAGTGACTTGAGTGCACAGAAGCAACTAGCAACTTCTTGTCCGCCTTTTTCATACTATCAGTTCATTTTTACAAAGTACTGCATCTGTTGGAGAAACGGGATACAGAATCACCTAGGTGGTTTTTAATCCACAGAAGCAGACCTTTAAATCCAAGAGAGGATTCTACAAAAAACATACAGCATTTGCACAGAGAAGGAAACCCCCTGAAGTATTTCATCTGATTTTCTGCTTTATGACTTTTTAATTATTTCTATAGGGAATGTTGGGATCAAGACTATTAGATAGTAGAAAGATGAATTCTAGCAGGCCAGGATTAGAACGATGTTTAAAATAATCAGTTACTTTCTCCCCCAAAACTTTTTATATTCTTAGTCAGCTACGTGGTAGACTTCATGGCATCACCAAGTCTTTAAGGCAGACTTTTTTATGCACGTACTTTCTGGGAATCAGAGGACTGTACTGCCCATGTTATTACATGAACGAATAATACATAGTATCTTTGAAAAACCTCACCTGCTCTACTATACTGTGACCAAGCCAGCAGACAGATGGCAAGCTTAAAAAGAAGAACCCCTTATGTAAACTTCCCATGATGTTCAGGGGAAAAAGAAAAAAGCTGCTAGAATTCCTCATGCAAAATGCATAAAGGGACCAGCGGAAAAATACTTAAAATTGTTTTTCTAAATTATAAACCTCAATAATGTTTGTTATTCGGTATTATCTAACAGAATAAGAAAAAGAAACAGCACTGAAATATAAGAGCAAACTGTTGAGTAAAGAAAATTCTATTATTGCAGGATAACTGAAGGAAACTGGATTAAACAGCTACCTTCTGTAGGTTCTACTTTACTTTAATTTCTTGGAAAATTCTCTTTAAAATGCAATGCAATAGAGCAACATACCTTGCATTTTGCTTCTTAGATATTTCAGAAGTTCCTGGGTGCCTTTCTTTTAAAAAAAACAAGGAAGTCAGTAAGCATTTGCCAGCCAGTATTTATATAGCTGTTTGACAATGAAGAATGACAGCCCATAGCACTGCTGACTATCAAAGCCACCTAACGCTTCCTCTAGAAAAACCCTCTTTGCAATGAACTTGCTTATTTACAATTTTGTTTATTTATTCCAGCTGAAAATTTCCAATCCTGTGTCACCACCTCAGCCTCCACATTGTTAGCTTTTTATATAAAGTCGTTAGCCAGTTCCAAGAGCAAGGAAAAAATGTTCAAATAAACTCAATCTTCTCTTCAAAAGGGTCTAAAACAATTGTGCTTTGGAGAAGAAATTTAAAATATTTCAAGGAAGGTGACTGTTCAGTGTTCCAGTAACTTTTTACGTCCAAAATTGTAAACTCTGGGAAAAACACTGCAGTTTACATAATTTGCATGGATTTTCAACAGCTGGATTCTACAGTGATTTGACTTTCAATCCTCTTATAGAAACTTCTACTGGTCAAACACAGTTACTATCTGCATAATGTATGAGTAATTAAGCATAATCTCATCCAGCCCATTTGTTTTAGGATAAAGCTATGTTTTCCTTACAATTTTACATGCTTCTCCTTGATGCTTTAAAACCAGGGACTGACCTGAAGCGCTGAATATGAATGAACATTTCTCATTCTAGCTGACAACTGTATTACACACAATAAGAGACTGACTGATCAGAATGCAGAGGGGATAAAGGAAATGTGGAAGTGGGAAAGGAAGGAACTCTCACAAGGAACCTGGTGAGAGAACAGAAGGCAAAAACTGAGAAAGAGAGGCCGGAGGAGACTGGGACTGACTGCAGGCACGGCTCGGCGTGGCATGTGCTGAGCTGAGCAAGACAAGAGAAGCCGACATGGAGGAACCTGGAAACTTCTAAGGAAAAGGTGAAGGTCAAACAAAAAGCTGAGTGACAGTCACGTGGCTTGCGTGGAGAGGAAAGCAGACAGTAATACAAAAATAACAGACAGGTGATGGCATGTTATGCAAAAAGGAGAGACTAGGATTTAACAGAAGACGACTGGAAATTTATCAAGACAAGAATGGGTTTGGGACTTGAATGAAAGGTCTGAGGAAAAGGAAAAGACGAGACGGAACAAGGACGGACAAGAGAAGAATCTGTGCCTGCTAGACTATACTTACCCCCCAGTCCTTGCCAAACCTTAATCTCAGTATTCACCTGCTGCTAAGAAGTGCCCGGGGAACCCTACAAACTATCAATTACCCCTCTAAACCAAGTGTGAAAAAATCTAGATAGGCATATAAAACTTCAGTTATATGAATTTACAGTGTTGGTAACGGATCAAGACAATGCAAGTAAAAAATGTCATAATGGAATCCTTGTACCTGTCGTTTGTTACAAATTTGAAATATGCACAAGAAATTACACACATCTATGCTCTTACATTTGAAAGACAGCAAATCCTCAGAAGCTAGGGAATACCAGATCTAAAGTAGCCAGGCAACCCTAACTCCTCCTTTAGATGTAAATTTTAAGCCAACTTTGAGCTCTGGAATCATATATGACTTCCATCCACAGAACCCTTGCTCGTTAATTTAGTGCATAATATGCTCACTTAATCACATACACGATGTTTTCCCTCTTCTGACAGATATTACAAAATTTCATTTCAACAGAGAGTCTTCAGTGTTGCTTATTTTTAGAGAATCCCAGTGCTTTGTAAACATTTATTTTATAATACTGGCAAAAGTACAGAAAGAAGTAATATGTACCACCACCGAGAAAATGAGCCTGCTGGGGAAAAACTAAAAGGGAATTCTATAGCAGTGGTAGTGCCCACACTCCAGCCTCCCTGCTGCCCTACGTACTTGTTTTCTCACTCACAAGTGACACCTTCACTTTGCTGGTTACCTACAGAGAAAACACAGCTCTGAGGTGTAGGTTATCCGTACGAAAAGGTAGTACATCAGATTGTCATTGCTCAAAATGCACCTGCCATCAAATACACTTTGGAAATTGAATCCTAGATCCTTAATTCAGGCAAAACAGAAATCCGTGCTCATCTAGGAAAAGCTTCATGTAAAGTTCTCGCCTAGGCCTCCAATGAACTGTGACTGCAACAGCATTAGGCAGCAGAGAGCTGCCTTACCCTTTTTTTCCCCATTTTGCTTCATTTGCAATACATATTATAACTTCCGTAGCAAATCAGAAACACGTCCTATAAAGCAACAACCTCCTTTACTCCACAGTCCCCGTGACCTTACGCACTGCATCAGACTCTAGTGGAAAGAGTAACCGAAACCCACAACACACCACGAGATGGATTAAAGTTGCACAGGCTACTTGAAACCTGCGTGTTTTCTAATTTTTTTAAATGTTTTGTCTACGCAATTTGGATAACATACCTATGTAACATAACCAAACTTTATATATTGTCTATAGATAGTGCTTACTTGCAGGAGGTCTCTTCGAATGGTTCTCAAAGGATTTCCCTCTAATGCCAGGAATTTCAACTGAGGAAGGGTCCCTAATGTGTAAGGCAATCTGCAAACAGAAACAACTCATTTCAAAGCAGCTTCAAAACAAATTCTAAAGAATTTGCAGTGGCTTGTCAGATGGCCTGGTATTCTGAAGCTCAGGTTCAAATAAAAAGATACAGAATACATTCTATCTAAGAAAGGCACAGTTTGATCACAGCATTTACACAATATAGAAAGGGTTCCTTCATTTTATGACTGAGTCTTTTTTTAATTACATTTTACAAAGTGAAATACATCAGCTATAGAACTAGATGTCATTAGCTATGCCTCATCGCAGACATAATGCAGTTTTTAGTATTACCTACTGATATCGTTGTTGGCGAGGTCAAGTCGCTCCAGCTTCTGAAGCAGAGTAATTTCATCAGGAACCGATTTTATCTTGTTGTCTCTAAGTTCCAATACAGAGAGGGAATTCAGATGCTTCAGATTCTCTGCATTTAATATTTCAATCTGATTTTCACCAGCATGTAACTCCTACAGAAACAAAGATCACCTACAATTATGTCACTCTGGCAAAATTACTTTATAACTTACTAATCTCCTAGATCATGGCACTGGCAAAAACATGTGGTGTCATGGAGAAAACACAGATCTTGATTCCCTTCCATCTGCATATAAAATATCAAAGCCTTCAAAGATCCAGAGATGCGAGACTGAACTTAGCTTTTCTGAAACCATCACAGAACCTTCAGCTTTGAGTTCCACTTCCAAGCTAGGACTACATTTGCTCTGCATTTGTCAAGAAATTGTCAATGACTTTTTTGCTCAAGAAGTTTCTTAAATTCCAAGTTACAGGAAGTTGAGAGGGCAGCTCTCCATGTCCCTGTTGGAAATGTTTCACTTATAACAGAAAAATTGAATGGCTCTTTAGACCAAAAGGAGTACAGATGCTGCTGGACACACTAAGACACTAAACTTCATATATCAACACAAATTTTATTAGAAAATGCTGAAACTGCTTGGGATTTTAACTGCCGAGTTCAGAGTTATGCAGAACTAAGAAGGTATCTGCATTCTTTGATGGATTTGGTCATTGGAAACAACACAGTGATATAAGCATTCAATTGGCCCATTCATTTTTCCATTAGCTGAGTAACAAATTTCTAATGTTCTGAGGCAGGCGAGTTTCAATTTTAAACATATCAGGAATTAAGGCTACAAAATACTTGGAAGATCTGACTATACTAAAAGGAACAACGTTACAAGAAAAAAATGATAGTGAACAAAGCAAATTTATCCAGAAAATGTTCCTAGAGATAAAAAAGAACTGTTGCAGGCAATATTAGATCTAGTTTTTCGGTCATTCCTCTTCTAAATATTTCTTTCATTTTCCAAATCTGAAGAGTACTGCTGCAAATTTGTCTTCCAAATGACCTTAAGATTGACCAACGTGGACAGTAAGAGTAATTGCAAATGGGAATGTATTAAATAGAGTTCTACACACAGAATTATAAACTTTTGATCTCAGCAATTCACAAAAATTTGTGTTTAAAGTAACGGCTATTATTTTAGAAGTTTACATTTCCAGTATACCAACCATTTCAAACCTTACCTTCAGTAATTTGCATGAGGGAAATTCTGGTAAGGAACGCAATTTATTTTTTCTCAGATAAAGTTGTTCCAAAGATGCCATAGTGGCTAATTTAGAAGGTACGGTTTCCAGGTAGTTTTTAGTACAATCCAGTTGTCTTAAGCCTATAGAAGTAAGCATGCAAGTGACGAATGGAAAAGAAAGAGAAAGTAAAAGTCATTTTCTGAAAACAAGGCATCTGCTTTTCATTTTTCTTCATAGGACATTCTGGAATGCGTTCAACGACACTGCCAGACACTAGCTCTTGTTTAGCGTACGGGACTGGAGGGAACAAGAAAGGGTCTAATATTGTAGACCACCTCAGAAAGATCTGCAGGTAATTTCTATAGCATTTATAAAAGCTGGCAGTCTACCACCTGTTCTGTAGATCTGCCACAGCTATTAAAATACGCATTTCATATCAACCACTAGTCACCTTGATGTTTAACATTCAGAATCAGAAGGCAATTTTATCACTCTCTCATTTATGGGTTTTTTCTCTCCAATAATTTCAACTCTCATTTATGCTTTATTTGCCTCTCAAAATATGCAATAAAGAAAAAAAAAAATGGTCAAATTGCTTATTGCAGTCTTAAAGCTAACAACTTCGAAGCAGAACAATATTAATCCTTACACATTCCTGATCATTCCGTGTCCCATTTATCAAGAAATATGAACCATAAGAGGACTCAAGTTTGATACACAGTAGCCGCAGCTGATTTTTTAAATAATTCTGAACTAATATTCTTGAGAACACAGTAACTCTTTAAGAATGTATTTTTAAAATCCTGAATAATATGCACTACATTTCTGAACACAACTACAGAACTGGCTGTATGGCATTTAATAATCTGAGAAAACTAATTTACTTTTCATCGCACTGATATCTGCAGGCAGGTTCTTGAGTTGATTACAAGCCAAATTGAGTCGCACTAAGTTAATGAGCAAAGCAAAACTTGTTGGAATGTCTGTGAGATGGTTGTTGGACAGATCCTGAAGATTAAAAAAAGAAAGAGAGAGAGAGGTTAGAAATAGAGATGTTTAAAATATCCCACGAGTATTGCTACTGCAAAGTTAATTACTGGCAGAACATTAAAATTAGATGGCTGACATCTTCAGGATCTCCCTGGTAGAAATGTGAATGGAAGAAACAAGTCTCCCATGACTGACAGATCACAGGGGATTTGATTTTTCGTAAAATATTTGGCCAACCAAGAGCAAAACTTGGTTTCAAAAAAAACAAAAGACCCGCCATGTAATAACTGACAGCCTACATAAGTCATTAGAATATTCACAAAGTTCTGCCATCTAAGCTATGGGGATTTTTAATTAGCAGTAGCAAAACATGGATAAATCAGCCTTTATGCACAAATAAATATTTTTCAAAAAGTTGTAATTTACTAATTCTTCTAAATTGACAAGGTGTCCAAATCCATCTGGCAAGCAGCTCAGCTCATTGTGATGAAGAAGAAGGCTCTTCAAATGTGACAACTGCACCAACTCTTCTGGGATGCTTTTCAGTTTGTTGTGGCTAGTATTAAAACACGGAACACAAAGGGAAAACCCGATTACTAAGCAGTTTTAAGAACATAACTCCATAAAGAATACTATTGTTAGGTAGGATGCTATCCAAACTAGGGTTGCAACACTTGTATCAGCCGGATTATCTGAGCCACACAGAGCCTGTTGAAACACAAACTCTTCAGACCCTAGGGCAAGTACAAAGCACATCCAGCACCAGATTCGCTGGATATTCCGTGCTGGCACAGGCTAGCTGTTAATTACATCTGCAGCGAGACAGGCTTCTGCAAAACATTCTCACAGTGCAGCATGCACATGTGCTTGCTGTTCGGGATACCGTCACCTTCAAGAAAAATCTGTCTCCTACAACTGTTACAGCCCTCTACAATGGATTGGTTTCCTAGGAGAAATTAGTTATATTTGTTTATTTGTTCAAGAATACTTTTAATCCTCATCTGAATTTACAATATTCCAGCTGGATCTTACGTTCACACACACAGTGGCAGCATACCCCCTTTCTCCTTGGGCACAAAGTTACAAAATTACTCCAGTAAACAGAAGGATATGAACTTTCCAGCATGAACATCTATACAATTATTTCCAATGTATATTATTCATGACAAAAAGTATTTTTGTTCCTTTACAACAAAATTGCCAGACTGAGGCACATGAATGTAGATATTGCTTTTGTGTGATTATTCAAAATACCAGTTTTCACCTCCCAAGCGAAACTGTGACTTTGAGTATCAGTGAAAATAGTTCTAACAAACCTAAGACTATCAGTTTTGATACAAAACTTATGATTCTCAGTATACTATTATTCTCTAGTTAAAAATCTGAAATTAATTTTCTGAAAGAAAATTTGATATCCTGCAATCTCTTATTCACACTATGCAAGTCACTGCAATGTTTCTCACGTTCCAGTTTTGTAACATGTACTTACCTGACATCAAGTTTCTGAAGATTTTCTAATTGTCCTAAAGCAGAAGGAAGTGATGTCAGTTGATTATCATGCACCTGAAAAATAAAGGTTTTTAGAATACAGTTACTAATTTGTACCTTGTAGGTTTTCTTTGCATAAAGAAGAAACAAATCAAGCTAACCTAATACACAGAGTAATCTTGTATAAAAGTAATAGCTATGTACATGCCTCAATGCAATTACCAACAGCAGCATTGCAACTGCCAATCTGTCAAAATTCTACTGAATCGATAGTAAACACTAAGAGATTAGGTATGAAGGTGGGGGGGATGTGCAGGAAAGATGGCTGCATCCAGTAATAGCTCTTCCTTCAGTGTCCATAATAAAAGTTTCTAGATCTTTCCACAGAACAGTACCCACTACCAGCTATAAATGGGTATACTATCAGTGATCTGCAACAATCTTTTCTTTATCCTGAGAATATACCAATACCACCTACACATCCACCATTGCAGGGAAATGGAAAACAAAGATCTAAGACCATGTTTTCCCGCCTCCTGCAGAGAGGGTACAGTTCGACCACAACAGGATCATTGTACTTACATCCAGAACAGTGAGCGCAGGCAGAAGTTTGACATCCTCCGACAGACACTGCAGTTTGTTTGAGGCGAGTATCAGCTTGGTCAGATCTGTTTGTTCCCACCAGCGATCCGCAGCACCAAAAGAGAGATTTTGATGAGCTTCCTCTGGAGTATCCAAATTTATCCGCCACACATGTTGAGGCACTACACACACAAACATACATGCATCAACTGAATTCATCTGATATTTACTCTCAGACTTCCCCTGTTATAGTGCTTTTCATATATACGTACACACATATAGTCAACTGTTTTTCTAGAGACGTTTTTCTAGAGCTGACAATAACAAGCTGATGGAAATCTGCCAGCAACAGCCAAAGGTAAGTTGGGCTGCAAACAGAAGGCAGGAAATATTCGTTGTTGTTGCTCCCTCTGTATTTTTCCTGTCCTGCCCGGATGGCATTGCCAAGCATAAACGCGAGGCCCAGGAGGAACACCAAGCCCGCGGAACCGGCCAGCAACCGCCTGCAAACACGGCGCCTGTTCCCTCTGCTGAAGAGTCGGGCGGTTTTCAGGAGAGCCGAGGGTTCGGAACAAGCGCAGCCGCCTCCCCCGGCCTCCCACCCCGCCGCAGGACGGCGCGGGCGGCAGGCCCAGCGCCGCCCTGCCCGCCCCGGCCCCCCACGGCAGCAAACCCGGCCGCGGCGCGGGGAGGAGCGGGTGTAACGGCCAGCTACGGGAAAGGGCCAGGAGCAGCGCGTCCCCGCCGGCACCGAGCTCACCCGCACCGCCCCAGGGCGGCAGGCGCCGGGGCCGGCTCCCCGCGCTCACCCTCACTGAGGCTCCGGCCCGACAGGTTTAACTGCCCGCTCTTCCGAGCCGCCCGGATCAGCCCCTGCGGCACGGCGGGGCCCGGCTCCGCCGCCGGCCGCCCGAAGCCAGCGCGGGGCTCCCCCGCCCGCGCTCTCCGCGCCGCCGCCATCCCTCCGCCAGAGCCCGGCCG